>JAHDVE020006403.1:0-181118 GCA_022606495.2 Halesus radiatus | reverse complement strand
AAATAAACAGGTATCATTAGTTCATCGGTTAGAACGTTATTCCGGTGAGACGAGGTCCTGGGTTCGATTTCCAGATGCGACCATAACCTTTTTATTTTCTGTGTTTTTTTCTCTTTCATGTTTTGTTTGAGATTTGTTAATATTATCTTCTTCAATGATTAAATATTAAAAGGAGGTTTAGAAGCTTCAATAAGTTATTCCAATAAAATGGAAATACATTTTAATATATACGAGTACACTTTATTTATTTAGGTCACTTAATATCAGAACGAATAAATTTTGTTTTAAATATACCTGTAGTTTTTTCTTATTGTCTGGAAGGCAATGAGGAACTACACTGAAAAATAATATGTCTTAAAAATACATATTCATACGCAGAATTTATAAATCGTTATTTGAAAGTGAGTAAAAAATCATTTCATCAAAACATCTTGTTATGTTGGTACCATTGCATTTGGAACATCTGACGTCACATGCGCTTTCTGTTTTTGGATTAGTATGGAGGTTTTTATTTTTCGATTTTTTTTTTGTATTTCAAATACGTATTTTTTAGCTTTGATAAAATTTAAACTTAATTTGGGCGACATTAGCTCTATAATTGTTGTTCAATATAAAAAAAAACTATTATTCATGAAAGAAATTAAAGTATTCATGAGCAAACCAATTATCAATATGGACATTATGATAATATTAATGCTCAATACAATTATTATTATTCGAGTTAAAGCTTCTAAAAAGGTACAAATGTTATCACCGGTACTTGTGTTTAGTTATGGTTTACTATGAATAGAATATAAAATTATGAACGGCAAAGCTCATCCTTGTTTTGACATTTGACATTCTAACCTCAAAACCGACCAGCCATAGATTTGGAGCATTTGGCGACCTTTGAAAACTAACTTTAGAAAGAAAATATAAATAATGATAATTATAATAATAATAATTGGACGATTTGTATAGCGTCATTTTTGTGAAAATTCACCTCAAGGGCGCTTTCTATACGGGTATTTAAGTTCTAAAGTCATTATTGATGTGTTTTTTTTTTTAAATGGACTGGTGTTTCTTATGGTATAAAAATTGCAAACCTCATAGCTAATGGATTGCTTACCATATCGTATGTGTACAGTGGCGTGCACATAGTTTTAAATCAGGGTACACAGTAGGAAAAACAGTCGTGGTAAGTTATCGCTAAGGATGGCTAAGCTGCTGGCTTTAGCCGATGTTGGATGGGATTACCTGCCACATCAACTATCCAAATAACTGCTTCACGAATATTACGTATGTATAAAATTTCCACATTTTTTCGACCGCAGTTTAAAATAATTCATTTAAATATTTGAAAGCGTTCCGTGCTAAAAGTGTTTTCTTTTAATATTTAAATTAACGCCATCCGTGAGTTCGTATTACGTTTCAATTAGCCTAGAGTTAGTAAGAAATATACACATATCATCATTCCATTTGATCGATTTGAAATAATTGTTGCACTATATATTTTAAGGACCGAATGGCCATACTTATGGAACACGAAACACGCCCAGATCGCATTTCTTGTGTTCGTTTTTATTATTTGCCTGAGAGTAACCTACCACATAATCCCCTTGGGGTTGAAAATTGAAAAAATGTATTTCCCACTGAAAAAATGTCAAATCTGTCAAATCGCTTTTACAGGTAAAATAACAGCAGGCAGGTTGGGATCCGATTAGTGCATTGATTCCTGTTGACGTCTTGTCACTCTGTTCCTAGGGGATGTTTACTTTAAAAATTTCAAACCGTCTCCGGGGGTGGCCTTTTACAGTCAACCCAGAGAATGATTTTACTTTAAATTTACTGAGAATCCCCTCAATTTTTTTTTATGTAAGTGACTCGATACTTATAAGCTGTATTTAATTTAGTAATTTTAATATGTATAAATATTTATTCCGGTATGTGGGGAGGTTAGTGCAGTCCCACACATTCCATATAATTACATACATCTCCTCTATATATAAAATGAGTATTTTATATATAGAGAATAGCCCATAGATATACTACTCTGGTTAGCCACAAATTACATATTCAAAAGTAGGTTAGTTTGTTTGCCTGTCCTCGATTTTATCGAAAATTACTTCACCGTTTTCGCAGGAAATAGCACAGTTTGTTCTTATTAGTACCGGAAAGGTTTCTAGCATAGTTTGAATGAAATGCAATATGCAAAGCTGTTGGTATAACGTTTTAAAATTGGTATGAAAAACATTGAACCTGCCATGTTGTATTGAGGTTAGCCCACAGGTATAACACTCTAGTTAGCCACAGATTACATATTCAAAAGAAGAAGGTTATTTTTAGTAGAATATATTCAAAATGGAAAACACAAGTAGGTACCTACTTAAGAACCTTATTATTTAGATGTTTGGAATGAAATAAAATTTTCAAATGAATGTTTCTTTGATTCTTTATTTAGAGATAGTTACTTTCGCTGTCAAATCAATTATGGCACCCGAACGAGAATCAAAAATTCACAGCTTCATAAGATTATTAAAAAAATATATATTCCGAGCAAGGCCGGGTACACATCAGCTAGTTGGTTTATACAAAATAAAATAGTGAGCAAAAAACCGAATAAGAATGATAAATTATTGCTTTGACAAATTTGCAATATAAATGGACTTGAAAAATTACAACAGTAGCGACGAACCTCTGACATTAATTAAATAGCCGAACTACTGCATATTGGTTCAACATTCCCAGCCCCCGTGGAGCACAATCGGCGAAGCGTGTCGGGCCCCGCGGGGCGCCGCGCTAAGGACCGGGCCCCCATCGAAGCTCTACCATACATTACCAAGTAGCCCCCGACGACGCATGCACGATGTACAGAGGTTGAATAATATACCAGGAATCTGTGAGACGGAAAGATATTGCTCGCACTCGCAATCTGTCAAAATTACAAACTAGCATAATGAGTTGTGATTGAATATTCCTAAGGATATTTATTTATTTTATTTATTACAAAAAAATTACATAATTACTTATTTATTACAAAAAAATACAATTTTTTTATTATTTTTATTTATTACAAAAAAATTACATAATTACTTATTTATTTATTCAGTCATTCATTAATTCATTAATTCATTAATTCATTAATTCATTAATTCATTAATTCATTCATTCATTCAATGCATTCATTAAATCATTCATGCATTCATTCGTTCATTCATTCATACATTCAATAATTTATTTACTCCCATTACAGGCTTTTACATTTACAAATAATATAGAAAAGATACATATGTATTATAATAGATAACATAAAAAGAAACAACATAATTTGGCGCTTTTATCCAGAGTTAAATAGTTTCAAATAAGCTACCTCTACTCGATGAAAAAAACTGTACTAATGCATGCTTATACTGTAACATTGATGTGCCAAACATGCCACATACCTAAGAATTTTTTTTTAATTTGGATGTATTTAGAAAAAATAAATGTTTGAAATGAAATAAAATTTCCAAATTAATGTATTTTTTTTAGACATAGCAATAGTCGTCTCAATGCATTACTTTCGCTGTTAAATCAATTATGGCACCCAAATTACAAACACGAATTCACAACTTTATAACTTTATTCCAAAAAAGGGCGGGTACACATCAGCTAGTATTATTATAAGTAGTGGCGGCTCGTGACTTTTGATTGAGCTAGAGTGCCATGATTGAAAAATACGACGTTATTGATGTTGTTGAAGCTTAAAATGACTTTTTTTTTTTTCAAATTTTCATTTTCTTGTGGAGATTTAAATGGGAGGTGGGGCAGTGCCCCAAAAATCATTTTCAGTTTCAACAACATCAATAATGTCGTATTTTTCAATCATAGCACTCTAGCTCACTCAAAAGTCACGAGCCGCCACTGATTACTATTAAAAGTATTAGCAAAATCATTCAAATAAATGTTATTTTGACTTGGCTGCCAAACGACAGAACACGGACTAATCTGTCAAACGACGCGTGACTTTGTGAACTAACCCGGGCCTTTGTGTCCCCCGGGTTGGCCCTGTCTGGCCCGCAGGCCCTTTGGGGGTCCCGAGCCAGGCCAATGGGACCCCCCGAGTGGAGTGACACGGGGCCCATTGCGTGCTGCGGTGTCAAACTTATGGATATTTGTATGTCTTGCTTATGGGAGAAAGACGACGCGACACATGACTTGATGAGAAAACAGGAATTAACGTACAAGTTAAGTGAAATGTGTAATATTAGGAATAGGGTGGTTTAATGAAAGATTAAAAAAATAGTAAGATTAGAAACAGAAAGACAAAATCATGGGAAAATCTCGTTATAACTCTCACTCTATGTTCCTACTTAGATATGTGGCCGAATTATGTCCAGAATTCACCCATTTTTCAATCATTAGATTTTAAATAAACGTATAAAAATTTAACCGTATAGAGTGTTCCAACTGCGCGTCCTAATTTTCGGGAAATATTCTTAAGTTAAACGAAGTATGGGTGTGTCGGACGTCTTCGCCTCTTCCGCGATATTTGGAGCGGCGATAGTTTTATTTGTTTATTTTATTTATTTTATTTTATTTATTTATTGACATAATTGTCGGCACTTGTACGGGGCCGGCCAAGCGGAAAATAATTTTTTGATGTTTTTGACGTTACCGGACCTAATATTAAAAATTAACACCTGATTAATCTACTTATTTATTTATTCTCTTTTAAATTATATTTTAATAACTATATTTAAAATTATAAATATATTTACCCTAAATCAAATTTATTCTAATAAAAATTCTCGGCACGGCAATGTGCCGACAACGCTGCGAAATCCCAACCAGAGCGCTCGGGTTAGCGCCTGGCTGAGCATACAAATAATAGACCACAAAAACGGCTGTTTTGTCAGTCAAAATCCTTCAATTATATTGGAACAAGATTATTTTTATAATAATGGTATTCTGAATTTTAATTAGACCAAATATTATTTGTCAGTCAGCCAGCAACTCTCGCCCCGACAACACTTCTCTACCTCAACCGCCCCGCCTCGCTCTGCTTCTATCGACTTGCCTTCTCCATCATTTCTGACCACCGATGACCCTGGACCCCCCCCCCCCCCGAACTACCACCACCCACTGGACCCAGACTCTCGCATTGACCACGGACAACACCTGCAGAGCATTAGCCGGACTTTCTAATTTGTGCAAAAGGAATTTGCACAAATTGGAAAATATATATAAAATCACAGAAATCACTACTAAGAGTCACGCTTAAATAACCTTGTAGGTACCCCAGTGATGTATTATTTGAAGAAATACGTGATCTCGATGTAATAAAAATTATAAATTATAAAAACAACGTCACCACTATCCATCCATAGACCACTATCATGATATCCGTCATTCTAGAAGTAATCCAATAGCTTCACCTACTACCATGACATCCCTTGATCAAAGACAATTTTCATACTTTGTTCCAAAAATGTTCAACATCATACCCGATACATGGAAATCGAAAAGTGCAACTGTTCAGCGCAAATTGGTCTATGATTGGCTTCTTGGTTTAGGGAGAGTCAAAAGCGGACGTTGTCTGACTGACAGTTAATTCTTTAATTATTTTTTTAAAAATAATTACAAACATATACATTAGTGGCGCTTTTTCCTTATTAATATTACCATCTCATGGTTCGATTTGCTTTACTGAATTTGTGTTGCATTATTTGTGTTCTTTGGTAGGGGATCTTAACTGGATTGAAAGCCCTTATCAAGGAATGGAAAAGAGACAAACATCTGGTCGTAAACAATTTACTAAAGTTGCTTTTTGTACTTGATGAACGAAATATATTAACTATATTTTTTTTGCACTATTGTTTACATCTCTTTATACTAGATTCCCTAGACCCTTTTCTAGATGTATCATATTGCCATACTGTGTCAATACTAGCTATTTTCTATTTTGTATAATGGCACTTGATATGAACGAAACTTGTCAATTTGAGTGTCCTAAAATGGGAGTTGTTCCCAGCTAGGCAGTCAAAGCTTTCTTACATTTTATTGTTTAATAATGTGTGTTTCAAATAAAAAATAAATATATGTACATATACGAGTATGTACATATTTATTTTTATGTAATACCACCCAAGAGTCCCAATCGTCCGGAGCCAGTAAGACTATGTCATTTCCAAATGTGGTATGTCGTGAGGCTGAAGGCATTGAAGGGGAGAAGGAGATGGGGCAGAAGAAGGTGGGGAAGTACCTAGCTATTCAGATCTGGTCACCAAACACGGCTAAAGCCATTTCAAGCAACGTTTTGATTCTGAATGGTGGTCTTTTACTAGGGCGATACTGGCAGTATTTACCACTCTTGTTGCTTCTGTTTAAAGTACTCACAAATCAAAATAAATAATGTTATTATTAATTTCTCCAAGTAATTTAATTTTTTGTTTATATTATTGTAACATCTGTTTCTGTTCTATTCACTACTTCTTAGTACTTTCACGAAATCTAAACAGTACCATTCTTTAAAATAATTCACCGATTTACCTCACACATTTAAATTCATTGCCTCAATAGCCTTCACGTCATTATAAAACGATTAAGAAAAACCTACAATCATTAAAAGATGAGAAAACAGATTTTATCTGAAAGAACTTAACAGAAAAATTAATTCAAATTATCACAATTATTTTCTGTGCATATCGGTTTTTATAGAAAACATTAATAAATAATTTCAAATAGCATAAAAAATTAAATTGGGTTGAGGTAAATAAAATTATATAAGTAAGTCGTCTCAATGTGGCCTAACCATAGCTTGATAATGGCTTTGAACGCCGAAACAGCTGTCACAATTAATAAAATACTTGCAAAACTTAATAATTAAATTATGAAATTTAAGCTTTTGTAATTGAATGGAGTTAATTAATTGTAATAACATAATTATAGCCATTTTGCTTTTGGATGGAGCCTCCCATCATGGTGATATTGAGAATATCGTCTGCAATAACTCATCATGTAAAATAACCCATAGGTAAAGATTATTTTTAATTTGCATTCTCCGGGCTTTTTAACCCCGTGTGAGGGGTTGAGAGTCAACGATCTTGCTGCACGTTATCAAAGGCGCTACAAATTGTTACGGCCGTTCTTCATCAACTGTTGAGTCGAAATTTTTACTCAACATTGTTCAAATGCACAAATACGCTCTATCGGTTATTATTTCGATTTTTGTGGATTAAGTTCCGCTCGACACCTCGATCACCTAGTCCTCGACTAGTTATAAAAAGTGTCAACATGGAGAACAAATGTCAGTGAAATATCAATCGTCATTATTGATTCGCGATCTATTTATCGCGATTCAAATATTGAATGACAAAGATTTATTTTCGTTTTCGAATGACAAAATATGTTTTTTTTAATGTTTTAAATATAACTACGGACTACTTAATTTATTTGACTTATTATAAGTTCGTTTTGTCTTGTTTTTCACAAACTGAAACGTCAAATGTTAAATGTACGTCTATGAAAGTAGAGAGGCGCTTTTTTTATAGTCTACGAAAGTAGGCGTGCACCTCCATAGACAATTTATCATTAAAAAATGCTTGGAAACAGGCAAACAGAGCAAATGCACAACAAAACACTTGGCTGATCCGTGCCTTAGATTGATTATTTGAAAAGTTGGAAAGAACGGCCGTTAGTTAGTCACTGGTTGTAAGTATTATATTCACAATATGGAACTCAAGTCCAATTTTTTTTATCAATAATAATAATGATGTGCTCACTTAAATACCAGTATATTTAGTTTTTTTTCTAAAGTTAGTTTTCGTGGTTAAAATAATTTTCAAATTTCGAATTTTTCAAAGTTAGCCAAATCGCTCCAAATCTATGGGCGGTCGGTTTTGATCAGTTTTGAGGTTAGAATGTCGAATTTCAAAACAAGGATGAGCTTTACCGTACATGACTGTATATTCTGTTCATAGTAAACCATCATTAAACATAAGAAATAAAATTATATACCTTTTTAGAAACTTAACTCAAAGAATAATAATAGTATTGAGCATTAATATTACCATAGTATCCGTATTGATAATTGGTTTGCTCGTACCAACATAAGAAAGGTGTTTGATGAGATTTTTATTCACCTTTAAATTACGATTTATAAATTCTGCATATCACTATATATTATAAAAGTTATGTATATCGGCGTTTACTGATCTATATGAATACATATTTTTAAAGCCATTATATTTTTCATTGGAGTTCCTTATCATTTGTCCTAAGTTAAGTTTGGATTTAATATCTACGTTTTAAAATTTGTATTTGTGGTTTATTTATTAACTGCACAGCGCCATTGCGATGACTTTCACAAAAACAGCGCATTCAAAATCATTTAGATATTTCTTATAAGGAACTGAAGTAAAGTTTTTCTTATATTTACAATATATTTTTATTCACCCCTGAGGAAGGTTCAATTGAAACAATGTTATTTTATTTTATTTAATATAATATTTTTCTTCTACGCAGCCATGAACAAGGAATCTACGGACATCATCTGTTGACATTAGAGAAGAGATTATGCTAAAAAAAATGTACCTGCCGCACCGCGAGACAATGCAGCATCAGCAACCTTTATATAATTCCACTCTTCTATGCACCGAGTTCTGACGTGTCCACAGGTGGTACAAACGGCGTACAGTACCCACAATCAGTGGCGGTTCGTTGCCTATCTAATTGAGAGTTCAATCGAAGAGAAAAAAAATCTCATCTCTAAATCCTATATTGGTCTTTTCCATAATTATTTATATTTTTCCCTAGTTCTAAAGGATTTTTATCATATCACTGCACCAGAGATTAGCGGCCTAGCAACAATATAGAATGAGGAACTCCAGTGAAAAATATAATGGCTTTAAAAATATGTATTCATATAGATCAGCTAACGCCGATTCTGAATATATAACTTTTAATGTATTATACGTAGAATTTATAAATCGTCATTTAAAAGTGAATAAAAAATCATCTCATCAAAACATCTTGTTATTTTGGCACGATTGCATTTGGAACATCTGACGTCACGTGCGCATTCTATTTTTGGATTAGTATGGACTTTTTTATTTTTCACTTTTGTTTGGTATTTTAAAAGTGTGTTTTTTAGTTTTGGCGATATTTAAACTTAATTTGGGTGACTTGAAGCTTTATAATTGTAGTTCGATATAAAAAAACTATTATTAGTTAAATAAATTAGAATATTCACGAAGAAACCATATAAAATATGTACGGTAAAACTCATCCTTGTTTTGACATTTGACATTCTAACCTCAAAACTGATCAAAACCGACCGGCCATAGATTTGGAGCGTTTGGCGGGCTTTGAAAAATTGAATTTTTGAAAATTACTATAACTAAGAATACTAACTTTAGAAAAAAAGGAATATACTAGTTTTTAAGTTTGAAAGTCATTATTGATAAATAATTTTTTTTTAAATGAAAAAAAGCTATTGGACTGAATTTTCTTATTAGGCGATTCATTAAAGCATAGCAGGATATATTTTTAAAAAATGTATTAAAAACGAAAATCACAATTTACGCAAGAAATTGAACTTTTTTTCGATATAAAAAGGTAACATCTTAACCGAATTAACTGATTCTAATAACAAATTAAAACGCAATAATCACAGAAAAAAAACCTGTTGATTTTTGAAAAACACTATTCCCTACAAATTTCATCTATCTTAACTGATCCCATAGTCGCTGCGCACCCAGGCAGCTAATGGATTGCAAAATGATTGCACGCTTCTACGGTTTGCCACTGAAGCGCGCTATATGAACTATTTATTAGAACAGAAAGTCCCATATGCCCCTTAATTCAAAACGCACGTATGGGATTCATTTTCGGACTATCTGACGAAAAATAATAATACAAACGAGTGGATTATTTAGCATTGAATTTTAATAGCGTGCTGTTTTGTGTGGTAAAATTATAATGTAATTTTGTATTATTATATTACCTTTTTTATGATAGTACACTGCGCAAACGCACTTTAGAGAAAACCGCCACTGTCACAATGGCGGCTTTTGAGACTCACCGAATCGCGGTACCTGAATTGCCCGGTGATTATTGGATTTGGACGGCTCATTACGCACGTTGGCTGACCCTCTTGAGAGCAAAGCCGCATAGAACACTATTATTATTTCATATTTTTCTTCCCACGACGGATTACTTACGCTTATGGCGATTTTTTTATAAATGTATTGATTTTGGATTTTTTTACGGAGTGTCATATTGTGTGGGTAGATTCCTAATGCGGATGTTGCTCTTGGTATGGGAATATAACTAAAAAAAAATCTACGCTGAATAGTCCAGTAGTCAGGTAGGTACCTAGTAACTTACCGTTTAAATATTGTAGCTGCATTTAGAGTTTTTTATTAGCTGCTAGCTGATGTGTACCCAGTCTTGCTCGGGTACAATAATTGGTTTGACAGCGAAAGTAACTATCTCCAAATAAAGAAACATTCATTTGAATATTTTATTTCATTCCAAATGTTTATTTTATTTTAAATATATTAAAATCATAAAGTTTACCTTATAAAACGTGTGCCTACACTAAAGTAATTCACCTTAAAAACATTAGATACGCTGAACCTACAGCTTGCCAGAATACTGTAGATTTTAATCAATCCGAAGTAAATGTGTTCATTACCATAGCAACACAAAGATTTTTGACGTTTGGTTGACAGACATTTTTTCAATCAAAATCTTTTAATATATTTATTAAATAATTATTTGAAATGATTTCAAATGAATAAATAACGTAATTAATGAATGAATACATAGTAGAACGCGGGAAGCGATTTACTGCATTTTTAAGCGATATTTAGCAGAATTTCGAACGTGGAAGCTCGTGTTCAACTTAGAATATGTTTACAAATGATTTATGAATAATGTATATTAATTTTCGATCGAGGAAGATCGTGCCAAACTTAGAATATGTTTAGAAATGTAATGCAGATTTATTTATGCCTATTTGAAACAATTATAAACATGTACGTCAGATTTATCGAATAAACTACTAATCCATCGGAACACACATATATATAGAGACCCAGAATCTTCATTTAGAATACTGCTTCTAAATCTAGTCTCATATCATCTAATTATTACTAATTACATTTACTCAAAAGCATGATGGATTGTTTACAATAATGAGAACACCTCAAAGTGGTGAGACGATGGTAATAACAACCGCTTATTTCTATCCAACATAATACCTAATGCCCAGTCTATTATACATCATGCAGCCAGAGTAGACAGTTAGGCCGGCAGGATATAAAGAGGGGTGGAGGTAGGGAAGTGGGGAAGTCTGATGATGCAGTGAACGGGTGCAGCTGATTTCTCACAGGGAGGCTAAAAAAATGATTAAATGGTTAAAAACAAATTTCGAAAAACGAATATATCTACGAAAACTATGTATTGAATTACTGTGGATTGACATTATTAGGTTTTAAAGTTATAATTGATTTAGGGGAACAGGATATGATAAGCGAAGTAAGAAGTAATAAGTTTTGTTTCAGGGGTACCTAACCCGCGAAGTTCTTTTGTATTCAAAAGCAATGAAGGGGTTATCGCTTTGGACCTCGAAAATATGACAACACCGGTTTTCTGAACGTTTAATTAGCAACTGAAGATCAGCACCAATGGAACTTTTCGTAGATCTGAAAACCTCGGTTTATTTATTTAATTAATTTTCAGAGGTTCTAGATTTGATCCCTGGGGAATTCCAGAAATCGTTGGGTTGTGGAAGAAGGATTCTCTTGCTTAAAACGGCTTCCGAGTCAATGAACCCGAACTATTGAAGACACTACCTACCAGAAAATATAGCAACGTAAATAGCAACGAGAAAAATATTTTACAGCTCGTTGATATTTACGCTATTTTGCTCTTTCTTACATTGTCTATTGAACAAATATGATGGTCTCCTTGATTGTGTATCTACTTGATAGCTGCGGGTATCTTTAAAATTATTTAAGTGCTATTATTACATTAAATCTATCCTCACTGTAACAAAACTGTACAACTATTTAATACTTGATATTAATTACTGATATATTTTTTTAATTTTATTTAAATCGATATTATGTAATTGGAGTCTAGTATCTCTATAACAAAACTGTTATGCTGTTTTCATATTTTAAAAATATTTTTTCCAACTTGTGTACATTGATCACAGCATGCATGCACATAACATATATTGTTCTATTATTGCGCTACATTTGTATGATGATTGTTGTTAATTATTGTAATATTTAATATTGTCGAACTAAACTCCAGCTGACAAGTTCTTTGCAATGGCTTAGCGGGTACAGTTCCACAAACTTACTACTATACACAAAAATAATTTATTTTTTTTCATTTATCCTCAGCGATAGTCTAGTGCAATTTTGTATTGAATTGATCTTTTTAGATATTGTTCCCAAAGTCCGAAAACAATTACATAATCATTAGCTCATCTAGATATAGGTAAACAAGTTTTACCACCATAAGTTTCTTATTTAAAATCTTTATTATCACCCTGTTCCCGCATATCAATCTGTGCTCCCTTCCTTTCCCTTTTAAATCTTTGCCCGCATCAGAAGCATCCTGTGAGACGGCTGCTGCTGGACCAATCACCGCAAAATTGGGTCCTTCATTAAACTCAACGGGAAGGGATCATTACGCAAATCATTACACTAATTGTACCTACAATTTAATGGACTGGAAAGTGTTTCTATGTTATACTGGAATTTTTTTTTTAATAAAAATCACATTCAAGAACCCGCATGTAATAACAGCGTATATTTTTTAGGTATTTTTTCACCAATATCAAAAGGTACTCATAATTATAAATGGAAAATACGCAGTATCTATCTACCGTACTATTTTATTGATAATATTACGATTCTTAGTAAATTCAGAATTGACTTCACAGTGAAAAATATAATGGCTTTAAAAATATGTGTTCATATAGATCAGCAAACGCCGATTCTGAATATATAACTTTTACTATATATAAATACGTAGAATTTATAAATCCTTATTTTAAAGTGAGTAAAAAATCATCTCATTAACACACCTTGTTATGTTGGTACCATTACATTTTGAATATCTGACGGCACGTGCGCATTCTGTTTTTGGATTAGTATGGATATTTTTTTATTTTTAGATTTTGTTTTGTATTTTAAATATGTATTTCTTTAGTTTTGGCGAAATAAAAATTAATTTGGATGTCTTTAAGCTCTATAATTGCTGTTAAATATAAAAAAAAAACTATTAATAGTGAGACAAATTAGAGTATTTATGAGCAAACCAATTGTCAATACGGATATATGTATTTTTTTAGTTTTAATTTTACCCTGGCGAGGCTTGGGATAATCGAAACCGGCTAGTTATGAATTTCAAATAAATGTATTGTTCAAAACAAAGTGTTCGTTTCATTTAATAAATATGTCAAACAACAAAGTTATTGCTTTCTAAGAAAACACAATTATTTAATTTCTAGGTTATTTTGATACATTGTATGTACAATCAGCACCACAATACTCGCAATGTATTCACCGTGAACACAAACCCACGATTATATGAACTGCAGCGGACTGTTCACTTACTGGTGCAACAATGGAGTAAACGCGCCCCCCGTGGACTAACAAATTGTTCCCCGCTTTAGCTGTCATTACCACCCCAGAAACTGTTAGCTATTCGAGGGGGGTGATGAAATAAAGGAACTAATAACATTATATTTGTTTTATACTTTAAGTTTTTTTTTCTTTTCTTATCGGTATTATAAAAACAAGATATCAAATAAACATTTATATTCTTTAATCATAGAAGAAGATAAACTTACATTATTAATGTCCTAGAGTCCTACGTAAATCTCCGTATAGACGCGAAAAGGAGAAACGGCAATATTCCCTCCGCAACAGCGGGTTTTTAAATATAAAATAAAAAGTTATCAGTCGCATCTGGGAATCGAACCTAAGACCCCGAATCGAACCTAAGATCTTACCGGAACAACGCTCTAGCCACTGAGCTAATGAGACCTTATTATTTTTTTATCGATCTTCAAATTTTGAGACTTACCAATATCATCCTTAATTACTTCCCATATTTTGGCTGATTGTGATTGTTATTGTGATTGATTTTGTATGATTGCAAAGTTTTAAACGAATATATTTTTGCAATCTAGATATACCAATCTGATTTTAAACTTAAGTGTTTCATTTACTGTGTTTTCTAAGTCTATAAAGAATCCACGTTATCTCGCTCTGTCAATTTATTTGTCATTCTCAGATTAGCCGTGGCGGGCACATTCCGCCACTTGAACAATATTTTACAGGTTTGCACAAAATGTTTATCTAGTGGGGCCTGGACCAGTAGTGCAAATTAACTATTTATTTTGCTGGCCCCGGTCCCGTACAGTCACCGATACAATTAATTAATTCTACACAATATTATTATTTTTTTAAAACGGGCGGCAAGACGTCCGACACAATTTTATTACTTGAATAACTGATTGAAGCTTATAAGCCTCATTGTAATATTTAATCATTGACAGAGGTCCTGGATTCGATTCCCAGATGCGACTTTATTTTCTGCGTCTTATATGAGATATGTTATTATCTTCTTCGATGATTAAATATTACAATGACGTAATACTTCTAATAAGTTATTACAAAAATTTGACATTTACCTTCTTATCGACCGGACCACACCGGCACCATGTAGGTATATTTCCACGAACTTTGAATAAGCAATACGTACGACCGAAGACCGTTTTAACGGCATTATTTCTTTCTAATAAATTAGCAACATTGCCAAGTGCCTATAAAAATAAATTAATGAACACCATTTGAAGAAACTTTCTTATTTCAGTTGCTCTCTAATTAGAGTCCAATGGTCTCTATTCACAAATCATCGAGAAGACTAATAAGTAGTAAAATAAAAATATATTATTATTCGTAAATAATGTAATACGTTTTTTATTGTTGTTAAAAATGTCCATAGACACGAAACACTGCTTACAGATTAATATATTTTATTTTATTTGGAAAACCAACAGTTAACAACAATTATTATGTATGGTAAATATATTTAAAAAATGAACTAACAGTGGGCTTAAATATTCGCTTAAGTATTTAAATTATTCAATTAAAAAAAGAAAAGTTACAAGGTTAGCCTATGAGGTTAGGATGATTGGTGGGAGGGGAAGGGAAAGGATCTAGTCCGCGTAGAGTAACAAGTATTGTGTGAATGTTATTTATTGATTTTAGGTTAGAAATTATGAGAGGTTGAGTTGAATAAGTCAAACTCACCGTATGAAGTGTTAAAAATGAGTGAAGCGCGACGAATAAAAGTTATAGGTATTCCACTGATAGCTCTGTCATAACCTGTTCGTCTATCTCATATACATTCATCGACGTATGTTTCAGAGACAGGACCATATAGGCACCCACTTATGTGCTTTGAGCTGGTCGCACGGTGCGGTACATATTATGTATGAGTACCGCACTGCGATCGATAACACCGATCGCAAATTACCCATTCTCTCACACGCTGACAACAATAGAGGGCGCTTTGCACCCAAGTGGGCAAGGTACCTACCTAATATGTATTTTCTTCACCTTCCCGCTAGGAGTCGCCTCCATCGCCCTGCATCACAAAAGGCCCACACGTCACAGTGTGCGACATAAGCGGTAAACGCGATTGTTTATCAACACCAGTCACTATTATAGCGGGCTTTACACGTACGCTTTGGAGCGTGCTTTATGAGCGGCGCTCTTGACCCTGCGCCGAAAAGTCCCACGATGGACTGCGCTGTTAATAGTTAGTTAGTTACCTTACTTTAGCGGACTTTTATTGCGCGGCCTGCAGCACCGCTCGAGGTCATGGGTCACATTTCCCCATTAAGCGGTCACAAGGAGCGATTTCGACCCTGCTATCTTTCCCCGGTGAGTGATCGCCGCTTCTTGTATCCGCTAGTAGGCGGTCACACGGAGCTGCAGCAACACCGAGCGAAGGTAGGAAGTAACGAGTGAAATGTCGAAAAATACGTTAATCACACCAAAAACATTCAACAACTAGCGACTAGCGGTTTGAGATGGTAGAGGGGCGATGTTGGCGCAGCGTAGCGGCGAAGAGGTCACGTGACCGGCGACGTCACGTGCTCGCCTAAATCGCGATCAGAATTGAGCATGTTCTAATCGAATCACACCGGGTATAAAAGATTGTTGGTAGAATTTATTTACATATTTATTGATGGTTTATGCAATAATTACAATAAAATGTGGACATCTTCAATAAGGAAACCGAGTCTAATTTCTTTTTTTTTGTTATCAATAATAATGTTCAAACATAAATAACAGTAAGTTTCAATTTTTCAAAGCCAAAAAAATACGCTCCAAATCAATGGCCAGTCGGTTTTGATCACTTTTGAGATTAGAATGTCAAATGTCAAAACAAGGATGAGCTTTACCGTAGATAATTTTATATTCTATCCTTGGTAAACCATAACTAAACGTAAATAATAAAATTATGTACATTTTTAGAAACTTTAACTCAACAAAATAAAAAAATGTACATACTAATCGAAAAACAGAATACACACGTGACATCAGATGTTCCAAATACAATGGTACCAACATAACAAGGTGTTTTGATGAGATGATTTTTTAATCACTTTTAAATATCGATTCATAAATTCTGCTTATATATAATAAAGGATTTTTTTTATTTTTTTATTTGTAAAACAAACAGTTTACAATTATTAATTTTATGCGTGGTAAATATATTAAAAAAGGAATTAATAATAGGTTTTCACTTAAGTAAATACATGGGTGTTGGTGTCAATCGGGGTTTGCTGATCTATTTGAATATACATTTTTAAACCCATAACATTTTTTAACTGGAGTTCCTTATTGGTTTTATTTATGGTATACTACACATTTACAAACTAATATAATTAAATTGTCGATTTCCAGAAATGAATAAATAAAATTTAAAAATATTAAAAAGTTAATGTTTACGCTGTTAACTACAATGTCGACAGTTCTAAAATTCTGACGTCACAAAATAATACCTGTAATAAACTGTTCTCCGTTCTGGAATAAAAAAATATACCCAAAACCCAAAAGTTGGTAGGTATCTAACATGTAGCCTGTCATTTAATTGTAGATATTTATTATTTTGGTACAAAATCTTTAGTATGGCAACACACAAGATACTCATTTTGTCTCTGAAATGTGTTCTTCGCTTTGAAATGTTTTCACGTATACGCATTTGATAGTTTGTTTTAAAGAAACAACGCAAGACATTATAATCACCTTTTCAACTTTTTCAAATGTTTATTATTTTGATTTTGTTTTTATTTATCTAAAATCTAATATATGGTTATTTCAGAACATAGATTTCAGAAATTCGACAAAACGCCTTTCCGTGTGTAATTATCTTCCATGATAAGCGTTAAATTGTCTTAGAATATGATCACCTTCTTTCGGAACGTACCACTAATTTTTGAACACTGTTTGATTAAAGTAAAAAACATGCACTTGTTTTTTTTTTTCAAATTACAATAATTTTCTTATAAGCCATCTTGGTGATACCATTTAAAATATTTTAAATTATCGTAGCGCCCTCATTTTTTGTCTACTATTAAATTTCAGGCTGTAACTGAATACTTAAGAGGGTACCTACTTATTACCTACAATATATTAGAATTCATTAATATCCACTTACGTAAATAAATATAAAAAATAATAAAACAAACACAGTACACAATATCCTAAAATTCCCATATATTTCACGCGGTTGGTTGGCACTGACACGTCACACTTCGCGCCCTTTTCACTTAGGAAATCCCGCCTAAATCCGAGCGTGGCTTCTGTCACGGCCATTTCAATATTACAAACAGCTTCTCATAATATCGCAGTGCGCATGACAGCCGAATAAATTATTCCGCCGTGATAATTATTTATTATTATTGTCGTTATAAAATCCCTGTGTGGGTTTTGTTTGCGCGTGTTTTCCCGGTTATTATCCCGGCGTTGTTTGATTGTTCCCTGGCGGCGGACACGCGTACTCTTTCAAATTTCAAAATTGGAACACCGATTGGGGATGCCAGATGTCAAAACGTCACGGCGTTACAGTCTTAAATATTTTTGAAAAGGGAATCATAATCAGATAGAATGCAATAGAAAACCAACCACAAATTAAAAACGGGAAATATTATTATATATTCATTATCCTGCCACTAAGTCCTCAATTGTGACCATTTTTTCTCTGTTGTATTCGTCGTTTATGAGAAAATGAGGGAGTTTTGTAACCAATTTGGAATGTAGAATATTAGGATGGGACTAAGCATCATCAAATCACATAAAACCACTAAATATAATGCAAAAATGCATCATAAAGACAATTTTCAAGGTCCCTATAAGGACGCCAACAACAGAAATTTAAAGTTCGATGTTCCAAGTATATAAAAAAATCTTTCCCAAAAGTATTCTGTTCATCATCTCAAAAAGACAAAAAGGCAAACACCTCAGACGAACATAATACTATAGCAAAGCGAATAGACAAGCTAAATGTACCAAGTGTAATACTACCTTTTGACAAAGAAGCTCTGAATTTTACAATGTAATGTTATACAACAAGCTCCCACCTTGTATCAAACAAATTAAATCAATTAATAACTACATTAAGTTTAGCAAAACTTGGCTTAAGGAATTATCAGAAAAAAAACGACTAATTTTTTTAAAATATCGTCAAAGAGGTTACTAAAATTACCCCCTACACAAATTTTTAAGTTTAAATAGAGAAGTCGCTGACAAACCTCTATTCAAAACCCAGTTCTCCTCAGCACTCAGCACTGAGGACTAAGAAAATATTCTATAATAAATATATATATTTAAGTATCATTCTATATTTTTTAAAACTTCTTTGTTGCTGTAAAAAAGGATAAATATTTGTGTAGATACTTGCCAAACCCACTCGAATTCATCATTCAACATAAACAACTTTCTACATATTTCAAAAATATTCAACAACATTCAACAATATTCAACAACATTCAACAACATGAAACAACATGCAAGAACATTCCAACGTCATTTCACGACATTCAGCGACAATCAATGCATTCACCGACATCCAACGTCATTCAACAACATTCAACAGCATTCAACGACATTCGACAACATTCGATAACATTCAACAACATTCAACAACATTCAAACACATTTAAGAACATTCAACTACATTCAACGACATTCAACGACATTCAACTACATTCAACGACATTCAACGACATTCAACGACATTCAACGACATTCAACGACATTCAAAGACATTCAACGACATTCAACGACATTCAACAACATTCAACGACATTCAATGACATTCAACGACATTCAACGACATTCAACGACATTCAACGACATTCAACAACATTCATCATCTGTAGATTGGATTGACGTCTCAAACGATTATTATTATTTTTTATTTATCTTTATAAAACAATTCAATTTAACAGTCCTATATCTTAAGTTCGAAGTTACATAATGCGCTCGATGTAACACAAATAACATTTCGCCATGTCTATGGAAACTGGAAACTATTTTGAAGACACTAAAGACAGCCAAGTGTGTTTGCCGACAAGTGAAGGAGGTGTCACCCGAGTGCCTTAAGTGTCTACCTAACTACCTGCTTATTAAATATTAAAATAATAAGTTAATAAGAAAAATTGTTGCTAGGTACCTACTTGGCAAATACACAAGTAGGTGGCGACACTTACGAGGTGTGCCATTTTCTCGCGATGTTAATGCATTTTTTGTTTACAATTTTTTTGTAAAACACGTGCAATTCCAGTTACCCAACCGCATATAATTTGAATGTTTTTTTCGATGGCGATGTAAATTGTCGGTGTCAAATATTTCCAGTGTCAAAACGGAAAATTTCTACATTGACCCAGATGTTTTTTGGCTTCCAATTGTGTTTTTGAACGTTAATCTTCATAAAGTACATCAATATACGTGTGTAAAAGATTTTTTGTACTATTTCCTTTTTCCTCAGATTTTCCTTATAGTTTTTGTATCCTTTTCCATTTTTTAGTTTCCCTTTATTTTTTTCTTATAGCCTTGTTTTTAATTTCGAAAATATTATTTTTTTAAGTAAAGTTTTACAATTTAGACTCGTTTTAGGTGAGTTTTTTTTCTGTCTAAATCCAAACTAAGAACCTAATAACCTATTTTATATACAATACAGTATATTAATTATATACATAAAAAGGTTCTTAGGTTCTTAACCCGGGTTTAAAGAGAGAAAAAAATTACTTAAAAATTCGATACAAAAACTTTAAAAAACATTGCATAGCTTTAAATGAATTATAACGCATTATTTTTCATCTCCACTTTTATTATTTTTTAATATATACCGTTACAGAAAACCCGTTGAAAAACTGATATCAATCAGTTTAACAAAACTTTATTAGAATACTAACCGATGTGTACTCGGCCTTGCTCGGGTTTTTTAAAAATAAATTTATAAAGTTGTGAATTCTTGCTTGTCGTGTGGGTACCATAATTGATTTGACAGCAAAAGTAATGCCTTGTGACGACTATTACAACCTCCAAACAAAGAAACATTCATTTGAAAATTTTATTTCATTCCAAATATTTATTTTTTCAAAATATATCTAAATATTAACGTTCTTAAGTAGGTACCTACTCGTGTTTTACATTTTGACAATATTCTACCCAAATAAACTTTCTTCTTTTGAAAATGTAATCTGTGGCTAACCAAAGTGGTATATCTATGGGCTAACCTCAATGTGACATGGCGGGTTCAATATTTTTCGTACTAATTTTAAAACGTAATAGCTACTGCTTTACATATTGGATTTCATTCAAACTCTTCCCTTTTTTTATCTCCTTCCCCTTCACGCTCTCAATTTGGGGATGCCATAATACCACTGGCTACGGCAGCTTGGAGGCTTGTCACATAAAAAAAAAAACATTTTTCCTGCTAACCTGTTTTCGTCAAGAACGGTTTTATTTTACGAAATTTTAATAAATTTTCTAATAAATGAACCATAGATAGAAATTATATCCATCACTCCATTTCCACTCAGGATTATGCAGATAGAATATGCCAATCCATATCTTGGGACATATCTCTTTCATCATTCTATCGATACACAGTATCGTACTAAAAATATTTATTAATTTGAGACACAAATTATTTAACAACAAAAAAAGTAAGAAAACTTTGACTGACCAACTAGGAACAAATCCCTTTTTTGCAGTCATATTCACAGTTTATTATGTGGGTTCTCATCTTTTCAAAAAATCATATCCATAAATTGAAGAAATGTACACGTAAATTGCTTAGCTAGTCTAGCCGTTAGTGCTTACCTAAAGTCACTTATAGAATAAGTAAAAACAAATTTCACGCATCGGTGCGCAAATGCATCCACAGCCCGCAACACTTTAAATAACTAAAAGTATATATTTTTTTTATATCTATTAAGAACTTCTTACGCTTTTTAAGGTAATTTTATAAATTATAAATACCAACTCTTCTTGTGCCACCAATTTTCTAATAAATGTAACATCAATAGAAAAGGAGGATAAAATAGCAACTGTAAAAATCATATCATCTCAAAGCTTAAATTTTCTAATAAAACTGTGTTCATCTGAAGCGACCTGCCACCTGCAGGTAAGTATGTTTTTCTGTATCTGTTTGTCCATAATTAGATAAAGAATAGGAAGTAATATTTGTACAGCGCCCTTGAAGTGATTTTTCACAAAAACGTCGCTATACAAATCATCTAATTATTATTATTACCTACTCGTTGGTTAATATAATAATGACTCTTGACATGTCCCGAACCCGACTCAAGTATTCGATTCACTTGATCGTGCCATGTCTTCCTGGGGCGTCCCACCTACTCCCATTCGCTTGCGTGTAATATTGTTCATCCGCTACTTATTTTTTCGTCCTTTTATTGTTCTTGTTTATTGCAATTTGCATTGCTATCATCGATACATCTACACGTTGGCTAAAGACCACAGCTGAACAGATTGTACCAAGAAGTGTGATTTCTGCGGTTTTTAAATATTTTCACTAGTTTATGTAAGACATGTCCTTACGTATAATAGAATGTGACGACATATAAAAAGAAAGAGACAGAACGTCAAAGAAGGAAGGTAGTTTTAAAGACCTTAAAATTAATATTTTTTATGTGATTATGATTCTGATACCACTCAAGAATCCCATCTGCTCCCAACCGTCTGGAGCCAATGAGACTGACATCCCCAATGGGGGTATGTTGTGGGGCTGAAGGTATTGAGGTGGGGAGGGAGATGGGGTAGAGGAAGGTGGAGAAGTACCTAGATATTCAGATCTGATCAACAAATACGGCTGAAGCCATTTCAAGCAACGTTTCATTTCTGAATGGTGATCTTTCACCAGGGCGATACTGACAGTGTCCACCACTCTGGTAATATCCTTAATAATCAAGTTAGCTTGTCCTATCGTCCTATAATAGATATATTTCCCGTTAACACATAATTTAACACTTTCTCTCAATCGCTTCCTCCTTTGACATTCTGTCTCTTTCTTTTTTATGTAATAATAATAATAATATTTATTTATTTGAAACACACATTACTTAACAACAACATTTAAGAAAACTTTGACTGCCCAACTAGGAATAAATCCCGTTTTAAGAAAGTCATATTGACAAGTTTAGTTAATATTAAGTGCCATTATACAAAAATAGAAGGGAAAAAGCTAGTATCATAGCATGTTGCCCCATTCTGTTGCATGTAACCATGTCTGTGTCTCACTGTTCCATTGTTTCGTTTTATATTTTGTCTCCCTCTTATTATACTTTGTATTATGTCTCATATACATGCTCACTCTGTGATTTTTTTTCAATTTTACTTTGACGAAGCTTGGGATAAGAGAAACCGGTTGGCAATGAATTTAAAACAAATTGGTGGTTCTAAACAAAACTTTTTATTTATTTAATAAATATGTCAAACCTCAAAGTAATTGCTTTTAACAAACACATACCTACTTACATATTTATTGTAGTTGAAATTTCGTTATTTTTTTTTAATATGATTATTGTTATTTTCCTCGATTTGCACTTGTTATGTTATTGTTTATTTTTGTATATTGTTATATTCCTTGATTTTACATTTGTTGCTATTATTTTTCTTTTCTTCTCTACATTATGGTGTAATATAACTATTTCTTATGTATCCAATACTTTACCCTCCATTACCTTAGTGAGCGGCCTTAAATATAAGATTGCCATGAGCAAGTGCCGCTAGCACATACAACACAGTTTACAATTCTTTGAAATAAATTAAATAAAGTAGCAATGGGCAGCCCGCTCACTGGGTAGAGAAGATTATCTCCACATTTGTACACCTCTAACCACAGTTGACACAGGAAGAGGGAAAATGTTCCCTGGCACACTGTACACAAAAAATTTACAATACGGTATATGTATTCAATACTAATTTTACAATATCCATATGTATTATTTGTTGTCATTCTGTTAAATGTTCATAATAAACAATAAATAAATATGTATGGATTTTTTTTTGCTTATTTTAGGCATACTACATAGTTCTATTGGTTTTCCTATACAGTTCTACAGACGCAAGACACGAGCAGTCACCTAGTTTCATACCAGAAAAGTTCCCGACAGTCGAAAACCACCAAAAGACAAGACAAGGGACGCACTGCCTCCATTGCGCGCGCAACCAGCGCGGGACAAGCCTATCTCCGGAGATGAGATCCCTTCCATTTAACTAATATAAAGTCTCGTCTCCATCTCGGGCAGAGTGCTCGACAAACAAACGCCACGGTTCCATTACATATTTTTGTTACAACTTAATACAGTTCCTCCCTTCTCTTTATTACGGGCAAATGTTTGCACTCTCCAGGCGAGTCCCCGCCGTCGGGCGACAGTCATTCGCGAGCCGAATGTAGATGTTATTACTCTGTATTTGTATTTTCACCATAGTCAGTAATCATTTTAGAGGTGTAATGGGGGCCTTACTCCTTCTTTGTTGTTCTAGGGACTAATATTTATCAAATAAATATGAATACATCGCGTGGGTGGTGTTTGCGTGGCGACTCAGTGGGGTTGTTTTCGGGAAAGGAAAATGGGAAAACGTGGAGTATTTAGCAAAACTTTAGTAAAGCCAGTCTTCTGTCCCATCGTCAATATATACAATCTTTATTGGAATAACTTATCGAAGCTTAGAAGCCTCATCGGAATACGTTTTAATCATTGAAGATTTAACAAATCTCAAACGAAATATGAAACGGAAAAGACACAGAAAATAAAAAAGGTATCGGTCTAATTTGGAACTCAAACCTAGGACTATCCGGGACTGTTTAATTTTTGTTACACTTCAATTGAGAAATAACATTTTTTTAGTAGGCAACCGAAACTATCGTAACCAAACTGAGTTTTTTTTTAAATTATTTTTTTTTGGTTATTTGTACATTTAAGTTTTAAAAATAACCAATTATAACTTATATACTATGACATGTTACTAATTATTGTAACTAATGTACTATTTATTGGGTACTTTACATGTGGCTAATGATAACTTTAAAGTATTGGATTTTATCTTGGTTAACGTAATGTGGTTTTTACAATCTATATTAATTTATTAATTGGTGTAATTTTGATTGGGACCGGCAGAGCATTATAACATTTCATCCCTTTGTAAAATAAATTGTTTTGTGTATTGGCTTTGTTCTTTTTCTGTGGTCTAATTTCTTTACATGTTCTTGTATTATGTCTGTGAATGTCCATGTTTTAAATAATATTGTTGGAAAAATATTTTGGTAACAAGTTGTTTATTATTTTATATATTGTAACAATCATTGCGTTTGTTTCACTGTTGGCCAATTTAATTTCTCTAACAGTTTAGCTACTTTTAAATATCTATGTCAATTTAGTATTATTCGCGTTGCTCTATTTTTTTAAATAATTTAATTAAAATTAAATGGATAACCTCGCAAAAATCCCAACTGCCCGGGCCATCTATATTTTTGACTGCAAATGAACCCAGGAATCACTGATGAAAGTTTTTCGGGTACGTACAGATATAATAAGAAAATTTAATCTGTATAATAAATGTCTCGTATTAAATAAAAAAAGAAAAACTCATCCATTTACACATCATACATACACAATATGGCAAGCAATCCAATAGCTACGGGGAGGGAGCAATTATATAATTGCGTTCCAGATGAAATTAAAAAATAAAAAAAGTCTTGATATATTTAAAAAGATATTGTCCTTCCTGAAATTAAGAGAACAGAATAATTCAAATTCATTTATTTAGGTAATCATTGTAGTTAATTAAGCAGGTGAAAATGTAATTTTTTTTTCTTCAATTAAAAAAAAAAAAACCTATATGTGATTTATTTTAATTCCTTTAAACCCTCGAGTATTTTAATAATAAATGATATTTTTTCTTAAATGGCATAAAAAGCGTGTTTTTTTCTCTTTCTAACATAGATTAAATCATATACATTACTGTAGTTCAAAACGAGATATAGCATTACTTGTATGAGTCCATTTCGGGCTGGGAGAAATATATCCTCAATAGACTTTACGGCTATTTATTTTCTGGGAGAAATATCTCCCAAAAGGACTCGAGGGTTAACAAAATATTTGGCTTTTTCTACCATCCAATGACATCTGACGGTTTTTTTAAGTTAATTTACATAAAACCGAGTGCGACCTCTGCATATTTAACATAATGTTTGAAAACACTTGAGATTTTCGTGGAAAATGTCATAGTTTTCAAATGAATGTCAACGGGATCGTGTCCCAATAGCTTCAGAACTTTTTCTAAGTGACTTCCTAGCACCTGATGACACGTCTCCTTTAAAATGCAAATTGCAGACCTCGAATCCACGCAAACACAGGGCGTGTGATGCAATTTATTGCCGCAAACACCGCAGCGAAGATAATATGCAATTTCAATAATTTCACCATTCAAATCAAATGTCAACGAGTTGGCGCTTCAAGTAGCGAGCTATACCTAGCTATACTCGTAGGTAAGTACACTACATTCTGGTATTGGCTGTCGAGTGCGCGGCAGCAATGGCCATGTGGATTCAAATCGTAGAATGTGGAAGCCGAGACCCGGCGTGCCTCTAGCTACTCGTGGCTAGGGCCCTCCAAAGTAGCAGTAAAAAGAGTGACAAAAGTGTTACATTGCACTCGGAGTTTTCATTGTGGAATGGAAATGCAGCGGAGAAGTCGGCGTGTGCAATTAACAACGTGTTCTCTCGATGTGCGTATTTGATTTTGTCTTCTGTGTAAGGAGCGAAGAGTACCTACACACACAGTTTGTTTCGAAACTGAGAGCAAATAAACCAGTTGAATGGTCGTATTTGCTCAGATCTCGTCATTCAGCTGAAAATATCGAAAATTATTAATGTAGGATTGATGAGTAGAAACACCATTTCAATAGGTGCTAGGTAAGGTAGGCGTGCCGTGATTTCTTACTTTTTTATTGAACAACTAGCTGAAGTGTACCCGGCCTTGTTCGGGAACACATATTTTTTTAAATAAATTTATGAAGTTATGAATTCATGCTTGTCGTTTGGGTGCCATAATTGATTTGACAGCGAAAGGAATGCCTTAATAATAATAAGAGTTAATTTCTATAACGCAGTTTTGTGAAGGTTCACCTCAAGTGCGCTTTACACTAACTAACCTAACCTAATATAATTGTATATATATGTAAAAAAAAAATTAAAACTATGGCATAAAATACCCATGAACGGCAGACCCACTTAGATGTACAATTAAGAATACACTAGGGATATAAATAATCAAATGTAAAGTATAAATATTTGAAGAGTAAGAAAATCTGCACAAAATAACCTAACTTTGCCATGTTCATTTGAAAATTTTATTTCATTCCAAACATTTATTATTTTCAAAATGTATCTAAATAATAAAGTTCTTAAGTAGGTACCTACTTGTGTTTTGCATTTTGAAAATATTCTACCCAAATAAACCTTCTTCTTTTGAATATGTAATCTGTGGGTAACCGGAGCGGTATATCTATGGACTAACCTCAACTAATTTTATAACGTTATAGCAACAGTTTTACATATTGGATTTCATTCAAGCTACTCTCTAAACATTCCCGGCACTAATAAGAACAAACTGTGCTATTTTCAGTGAAACCGGTTTAGTAATTTTCGATAAAATCGAGGACACAAAGGAACATATTTATTTTTATATTTAGAGATATGCTTGAGAAATTTGAGAAAACACCTGGAAAGCCATATTACGGCAAAATAAATACTAATTATCCTTTTTCTTATTTATAAGATATCTGATATAACGGAGAATATCACACTGTGTTGCCATTAAAACAAAACGATTTATTATACGTTTCAAATTGCAAACTCGATTTTAAGTGGGAGAAGGTACTTGTACCGAGTAAATTTATTGGCGAATCGATACTTAAGGCACGCGAGAAAATTTTTCATTTTGATTCCAAGCATACGTTCGTCTTTCGAATATGTAATCTGTGGCTAACCAGAGTGGTATATCCATGAGCTAACCCCAATACAACATGGCGGGTTCAATGTTTTCATACTGATTTTAAAACGTTATAGCAACAGTTTTACATATTGGATTTCATCCAAACTACTTTCTAAATCTTCCCGTCACTGATAAGAAAAAATTGTACTATCGAAACCGGTCAAGTAATTGATGACAAACAGACAAGCATTCACTTTTACGTATAGAGACTAAATTAATATATTTTCATATGATGCGGTACTTTAGCCCGATACTAAAAATGTTCCAAATTGACAAAGTACACTTCCTTCTCAGTCCGCTTCCTGCTCTCCCCCTGGGCCTCCGCTCTCCCTTTTGTCTCAATCTGCACCACATGTAGGTATAGAATAGGTTAGCATTATACTGCCCTGAAGAAGGTAATATTGTATCGAAAACCGGTCGCCAATAAGTATGGAAATAATGTATTTATTTTATTTTGAGTAGTCAGTGTAGGTCCCGAACACAGCCGTTATTCATTTTTATAGCTTCGTCTGTGTTAGAGAATATGCAAGTAATTTGTATTTTCATTTCGCAGGTGTGACATTCTTCTGTAGAAATCTACTAAAATAAGCATTTATAACTCAAGGTAAGTAAATGAGATCAATGAATGATTACCGTTCTTCATGCACGGTGCGCGTGCGCGACAATATTGCTACTTACGTGAATATAGTATATTCGTGCGTTCATCGGTTGAATATACTATGTTCAACATCAACATTTAAAAATGGGAAGTAATATTTTTATGAATGAAATAAATATTGGTAAATACATACAGCAATATTATAATTATATAAAACGACATTACAAAATCGATTAAATTTCTATCTTTGGACATTAAAAGAGCAGTCATTGCACCAACACCGAGCGTCTTAAAGATATAGTTGCTCCGGGGACAGAAGAATTTATAGGTATGAAGCCAAAACGAATGGATTTGGCCGAAATTACAACCAAACCCCTTTGCTTATTAAACAGTTAAAGATTCAGAGTGTCGCAGGTTTAGGGCTTGCGTTTAAGTCTGGTCCGCAGAATCCGATCGCTTTTGATGGATGAAGACCACACATAGTCGACTTTGGATGCTTTCATAAGGATCCTGAAGACAATGGACATGATCTCCAAAGGAAATCTGCCTACCAAGTGGTATCGGATGCTAATCGAGTCAATACCATCACACATAATAGCGAGTAGAATATATTCATAATTGCTGTAGGAAATTTTTCTGAAAGTTGGTTGTTGGTTTTTGAATTCCTGATTTTTTTTATTCGGTTAAACCTACCATGTCTATAGCGGCACCGTGCTGCCAGCACATTTTTTTGGAATTTCACATGGAATATTTTAACTATCTACCTTTTGTACAGTCCGTTAAATTTGGAATTAGAACAGTTGCTTAATGGGTAATTTTATCATGAACCATTTCGAAATAGGAACTTTAACGCATAATTCATTGACACCGGAATAGTAACGAAATGTTTATGACTAGTAATGGTTAGGGGACTGACCTGTGTGGGGGTGAGGTGAATAAGGGAGGCGAGGTGCTCCCTCTCGGGAGCAGACAGGTACTTTTGTTGCTTAAACCGCCTTTCCAATTCGTAGACCTGAAATAAAACAAGCTGTTTCAATATATGCGTTTTTATAAACATTGTAACATTAGAAGTGATAACCTAAAAATATTGCTGTGACGTGTAAGCATAGCGTGTGAATGAGTTTACGGTAAATGTGTAATGTGTCATGATATTGTTATGTTTCGCATTGATGTGTTGTGCGCATTGCGGTATTTTTAATATCAATAAAGTAAGGAAAATAAAAATTTCCCCACTTCTCAGTCAGTACACAAGACCTAAACAATGAAACACATTTAAATAAGTCAAAAGCATTCACGTCATTATAAAACGAATTAGAAAACATTTCCATTTAATGCAGGGAAAACAAATTTAATATAACAGAAAATCTATTATCACAATAATTTTCTCAGCAAATCGGTTTCACCGGTAATAAACCATTTTACTCACCATAAAAATTGAAATTGAGTTTGGGTAAATAGAATCATATAAATAAGTCGACTCAATGTTGTCCTAATCAACTGTTTTGTAGGGAAAAAAACTTTATCTAATAATTAACAATCTCAAATAGTAGAAGCCTCGTGAGTCAAAATGTTTTAAAAGAACAGTATGTAGGTATGATGAAAAACAGTATTGCAAAATTTTGTTTACGAACATGATACGAAATAATTTCGGAAGATTCATCAATAACCCGTTGCTGCATTTTGTACGTTTTGGATATTGGTTAAATATTATATTATTTTAGGCAGTTGGTTCACATATTATTATTTAAACGGTACCTTTACTTCCCACCTCTGGTATAGAGCCTTAAAATACCCGAAAAACCCTTGATTCTGCGCTGAAACGGGCGATCCATTTGATAGATTCCCTCTCTAACTCATTGCAATCTTTAGAGCGCAGGCGTCAAGTGAGAATGCTATCCTTGTTCTACCGGTATTTCAAAGAAAGATGCTATGAAGAACTAACATCATTGATATCCTCAGCACCGATGCATGGTTGATATTTGTCACGTGAAAATGGGTCATTTCTACGACTCGTTCTTGAGTTCAACTGTGGATCTATTTGTCAACCTCTCTGTTTCCTCCCTCCTACAACATTGTTTTTTTAAGACCCATATTCACTCCTTCATCTCCTCATAAAGACTATCCACACAGCATCCCCAAAGGTGACATGAGAAAATAATTTCCTCAGGGCCTCTTCCATTGTGGCGTTAATGTAAAAAAACTAGGAAAATTACTCTACCGGTTTCGTTGAAAATAGCACAGTTTATAAGTGCCGGGAAGGTTTAGAGAGCAGTTTGAATGAAATACAATATGTAAAACTGTTGCTATAACGTTTTAAAATTAATATGAAAAAAAAAACCCGTAATGTTGTATTTAGGTTAGCCCATAGATATACCACTCTGGTTAGCCACAGCTAATATATTCAAAAGAAGGAGGTTTTTTTGGGTAGGATATTTTCAAAATGGAAAACACAAGTAGGTACCTACTTAAGAACATTATTATTTAGATATATTTTGAAAAAATAAATGTTTGGAATGGTATATAATTTTTTAATGAATGTTTCTTTGTTCAAAAGGTCGGATACACATCAGCTAGGATTATTATAAAGATATTTAGCCATTTTTCCCTTCAGTGAATTTATGCTGAGGATTCTCATTCAATTTAACGACATATTCGTGGAATACTTTGACCGCATGAGCATGAGCAGATCGCGTATCTAAAGTAATGGCAGGTACCTTAATGCAAATCAAAACTGGTTTATTAATACTAAGTGCTTGGTAAAGCATTAGAATGCAGTAAGTGGGTATAGGTACAGTATTTGTTAGTACAAACAAACAGAAGAGCCAACGTAATGGCGGGAGCATGTCATAGCAGCCTCTGTTTGCATTGGCGGGGAACTCATTTATTTGACTGTGAACTGCGGGCAGTACAGTGCAAGCAGTGGCGTGCTTTTAGACAGAAGAAAAAACAGTGAATTAATCGACAGTTAAAAATAATCGTTAAGAATGGCTAAGCTACTAGCCATATCAAATATCCAAATAACCGCTCATTTATGCATATTACAAATCAAAAATCAATTACCGAATATATGAAATTTTAATATTTTTTACCACCGCAAAATTGCATGAGAGAAAGCTAACATAACACGAAAATTATTTCGTTAATAAAGTAGTACTAATTAGTAAAGGTACCACCAGATGGCACTGATTGCTACATTTTTGATTTGTACGGAAAGGCACGGCCTTTTTCGACATTAATACAAACGTGTATTCCCTTGAATGCGCATTGCTCATACATGTACGTTTTTGGGTAGAATACAATCAATATTTGAATATGACATGTGCGTCATTTTGCATATTTAGTTCTTGCTTTTAACTTGTTATAGTAGGGCATCGGTGAGACGCGCGCGGCGCTGCGATTGACAGCTCGAACTTTGCGTGTATTTTTGAAATTGTACACTAATTTCTTACAATAATTTTATAAACGTGTGACCAATACGTGACTTCCCTAGGTTCTAGTACGAACGACTTAAACTTATCAACATTGAAACGATAAAGTTTTTTTATCAACAATATTGTTAATCAGTCGACACTTGCTAGCACTACCGCAAATCGCCCATGATAATTGACGGTTGACGACGACAAAAGTATTGGTAATTTATCGAGCTTGTTCGTTCCTAACATAAGTTTGTCTACAAGTCGATAAACATCGTTGACAAAAGTTCCCTTTCACTTTCAAACTATGACCGCCTAATATCTATATTCAGTGAAAAAACTGAAGAATTAAATTAAACAATAATAATCATAATTACAGTCTGACATTTAAAAGCACACAAAAATTGTGAGCGCTGCGATCGTTTAAAAGGTTTTAAATGAAAACACAAAGATGGCTCATGTGAAAATCAAAATAGGCTTTAAAAAAAACACAATGGTCCAAACGGTGTTCAGAAATTGGTTGTACTTCTTAATGGAAGATGATTGTACATCATATTCTAAAACAATTTTATGTTTAAACTTTTTTTAATTATTTAACCCTTTGCAAGGAAGATAATTTAAATGGAAAGGCATTTTTTCCTGTTTCTGACATTTTATATATAGAAATAACCATGAATTAGATGTTAGATAAATAATAAAATAAATCTAATTAAAAGATCAAAATAAAATATATTAAAAAAAAACACGTTAAAAAAAATTATGATGATATGACTCGTTCCTTTAAAACGAACATTCAACACGGATATTTGAAGAACACATTTCAAAGACTAAGTCTGTACCTTAGTATTGCCATAGTAATGAAATTTTTTAGTTCCAAAATTAAAAAAATACCTACAATTGTATTAAACGTCATGCTACAAATCGTAGCAATAGATAAGGGTTCCTGCTGGTGAGATCGGGATTTTCCTCTAGCCAACCATCATTTTTTTTTAAATTGACTTGTTTCACCTTTTCAAATAGGCGTCCTTTAATTTGCAAGCTTTCAGACAAAACTCATTCAACACTAGATAGTTTCGCAGAATCTGATTTACAGAATAATATTTGCCGGTCGAATTAAACAGGTATTTCATTTAATTGAATACTAGCTGATGTGTACATTATAAAGTTGTGAATTCTTGCTTGTCGAGTGGGTGCCATAATTGATTTAACAGCGAAAGTAACTATCCCTAAACAAAGAAACATTCATTTGAAAATTTTATTTCATTAAAACATTTATTTTTTCAAAATATGTCTAAATAATCTAATTCTTAAGTAGGTACATATCAAGAGATGGAATAACAGAAGAATATGGATGAATGTGAATGAAAACTAAAGCGTAAAAAATCTCTATTTATAAAAATAAATGTTTGTTTGTCTGTCCTCGATTTTTTCGAAAACTGTTGGATCGGTTTCGCTAAAAATAACACAGTTTGTTTTTATTAGTGCCGGAAAGGTTTAGAAATCTAATATGTAAAACTGTTGCTATAACGTTTTAAAATTAGTATGAAAAACATTGAGCCCGCCATGTTGTATTGAGGTTAGCCCATAGATATACCACTCTGGTTAGCGCATTAACATATAACACATTAAAAAAATAAGGTTTGTTTGGGTAGAATATTTTCAAAATGGAAAACACAAGTAGGTACCTACTTAAGAACTTTATTATTTAGATATATTTTGAAAAAAAATCTTTGTTTATAGATAGTAATAGTCGTTACGAGGAATTACTTTCGCGATCAAATCAATTATGGCACCCGCACGACAAGCAAGAATTTACAACTTCATAACTTTATTCTCAAAAAAAAAATCCCGAGCAAGTCCGGGTACACATCCCGGCTAGTATAATAATAATAATCGAACCATTTCTATAGCGCCGCTTTTGTGAAAAATCACCTCAGGGGCGCTGTACAAATATTACTTCCTATTCTTATATTACGTCTATTCTACGAATTTATTATTATCATTATTTTTTTTTTTTACATTTATTGTCTCTTTTTGGACAGGCTATCATTACACATTATTTATAGACCATATAAAGAGATGCAGTTAAATTATCAAAACTAAATTTAATGTTAAATTGAAAAAAAAAGAAGCTAACTGTATTTATTCCTTACGATATATTGCAAGACGCAAATACAAATGATAGAGTGATTGTTTACATTATATTCAAGAATGTATTTAAGCTCAGACAAAGAATTATTATCCATATTTTTTAGGATAAATAACACAGAATACTCTTAAAAGGGTGGAGCGGCGGGGGAGGATGGTGGCCGGGGGGATTATAATAAAGAGAATTGCATTATCTAGCAACCACGTAATAATATAACGTAAGCACTTGTTGTTTTAGATAAACATTAACCCCACAAAGGCATTCATATCTCCCGTACAAACAGCTTGTAATTATAATTTAATTTCCTAGCTATTTAATTAGGGGAGCGCTTCCATTAAGAGTGCCTACAGCTTAAGCCGGCACAGACATACATGAAATACATAGGCAGCAAGCACTACTGACAGATGGGTAGCTAGCTACTGGTTAGGAACAAAGCAGAGGTACGCACGCTTCGTCAGAATAAGGAACTCCAGTGAAAAACATAATGACTTTAAAAATATATATTCGTATAGATCAGCAAACGCCGATTCTGAATATATAACTTTCAGTATATATAATTATGTAGAATTTATAAATCGTTATTTAAAAGTGAATACAAAATCAGTTCATCAAAACACCGTGTTACGTTGGTACCATTGCATTTGGTACATCTGACGTCACGTGAGTATTTTGTTTTAGGATTACTAAGGAAAAAATTATTTTTCGAATTTGTTTCGTATTTTAAATATGCGTCTTTTAAGTTTTGGCAAAATTTTAACCTAATTTGGATGTCTTTAAGCTCCGTAATTGTTGTTCAATATAAACAACTACTATTCATGAAAGAAATTAGAGTATTCGTTATCAAACCAATTATCAATACGGATATTGTGATAATGTTAATGGTCAATACTATTATTAGTCTTTTAGTTAAAGTCTCTAAAAAGGTAGATAATTTTAATAGAATATAAAATTATGTACGGAAAGCTCATCCTTGTTTTGACATTTGACATTCTAACCTCAAACTGATCATAACCGACCGGTCATAGATTTGGAGCGTTTTGGCGGACTTTGAAATATTGAAACTTTGAAAATTATTTTAACTATGAAAACTAACTTTAGAAAAAAAAAACGTATTTGAGTTTGAACGTCATTATGATAAATTTTTTTTGAAAAATGGACTGAAGTTCCTTATTAATCCTGGAATACTTTTATTTCATATCATGCTAGGGCTACTTTTATTCCAAATATATATAAATGATTTATGTCAATTAAATCTAAATGGTGAAATATTCTTGTTCGCAGATGACACTGCAATATTTTACTCTGGCAAAAACCTGGAAATTTTATAAGAAAAATCTCAACTGGATCTCAATATATTAAAAAATTGGCTAATTAAAAACATATTAACAATTAACGTTAAAAATCTGGTTAAATGATCTTAAGTTCACCAAAAAGAAAAATGCCGATTCATAATCCATTACAAATAGAAGAATGAAACCTACGCATTTTAGATAGTGAAAAATAACTTGGCCTATATATTGATAAACACTCGAAACGTGCGACCGATGGTTAAGTGGGAATTTTAACGTTTTCGCCACCTGCTTAAGGAGTGTATAATTTCGTTCGAATTTTACGAAGTGGATCCCCATAACTTAAACCTTGGTAGGTACCTACTCAACTTTACATAAACACAATCACAGCCAATGGGATAATAATTTACACTTGGATACCTAGTTCCACGTAAAGTCGTGACGGCAATTTTCGTAAGTGAGTCCCTTGAAGAACATGAGAACTTGCTTCTTTAATGAGACACAAACACTGCACAAATGCCGTTCATGACAACGACGTAAATTATAAATACGATCGACAGCACGGCTCGTCGTGGACGTCCACGACAAGCCGTGCCGGCAAAATTATGACAGCGCCCAAATCATATGACAGATCTCATCGCGTTATCAAATGAAAAAGGCCTAAAATAATAAATTGTTCATATTTTTGTACTAGTAAGCAATGCCTGCTGGTTTATCGCGTAGGTTAGGTTTAATTATATTATACTTGTTTTGTAAAAATATTTACGATAACCGTTCTCGTAGGTAATGGAAGGGGGTAAGTCTGCATGCACTATTTTATTCGCGTACCATAGTTTGCGGACCTCTGCATTAAATTGAATATAGGTAGAAACAGGGTGCTAGGTAGGTTAAGAGATACCAACTATATATACGTATACCATGGGGAGGGTATTATTTGACTTACTGGCAGCACTTAGCCTCTCGCCGTATCATGGCGGGGATTGTATTCCAAAATTAAACTGACTTGGCGTTTAGGAGTTAGTTCCCGCGCAAACATCAGCGGGCCATGAATACATTAGCGAAGGGGATTATTCCAGGGAAGGAGGTACCCACCTACCTAACTACCAGTTGAAGGAAGGTTCCTACCCGCCCACAAGTAAAAAATAAGATGGGGTCGGCGTGATAAAAATATATTCATAAAATAATAAAATTTGACAATTACTGCATTCCTCTCCAACTCGATATTTAATTTATTTAATATCAACGGTATAAATATACCATAAACAATAATTTCATGTCACAGTTAACTACAAGCATAAGAATATATCACAAATAATTTCCAAAAGTAACTATTAAATGTGGCATTAGGTCGTACAATGACATCAGAGAGTATATAAAGAATAAAAATTCATAAAGGATGTAAAAGTAAAATATATGCGTACATATGAAGCATATAATAAACTTAGGTAAAATTAATATTGATGAAAAGATATGATAGTAAAGCCTTATTGTACTCGATCCGCTACATCTGCGTATCTATTAATAATAACTTCATATAATCTAGGTACAAGCGAGTGTTTGTAATGCTTAGTCCTGGTGTTGTTACATTTAAACAGGATTTTGAAACGAGTAGCTCTCGTAGATGTATGAAATAGAAAGTGGTTAATTAAATGAGATATTGACTCATTTGTGTAAAACTAATTTGTGTAAACTCATGTGTGTAAAACTAATTTGTGCAAACTCATTAGTGTAAAACTAACTGCCTAGAACTACGATAAGTACAAATTTTTGTTTTTATATAGAGCTAATAAACCGATCCTCTTCGAGCATAAATTAAATAGTCTCTCCCTATCTACCGTCAGATCCATGAACGATCTTGGTGTCACCTTAGACTGTAGGCTTTCTTTCCGTGGCCAAATCAATAAATAAATAATGTCGCTAATAAATCACTAAAAATTGCCTGTGACTTTAAGAATACAAATACCATAAAAACTCTCTACTGCTTACTAGTTCGCCGTCATCTTTAACATGCCAGTGTATGACAATGTCAGTGGTCTCCTTTCTATGCTGATCATATTCATCATATTGAATCTGTACAACGTCGCTTCGTACGTGGAATTATATGGAGAATTGAGGCGAGAAAGACGCAATTACCCATTTGATGAAATTGAACAAACCATAGACATTTCTTCCATTAGAAATGCGTAGGAAAGACTTTGATCTCATTTACGTTTTCAAAATAATTAAGTGTATTTATTATTGACTCGCCTTCTTTATTGCAACTCATCCAGTTCAACATTCCTTGCTCAGAAACAATGAATGGCTTTTCCTCAATCAACACTCTACTAATTATGGTTACCATTCTCCACTGTTCAGATGTCGAGACTTGTTAGCTCAAGCCAGGGGGTTGAGATATTTGGTATCAGCCTAAATGTTTGTTTTTTCAGGCTTTACGACATTAAAACTATAAGATTATAATTTAGAATGTCAAAGATGGACTCTACCAAAACCTCGTTCAGGCCTATACTTAAATGTTCTCTCAAATGTATATTTCGGTCTTTAATTCATTCAGGTCTTATGTATATGCTGATCGTTTTCTGTATCTATTGTTTATTTCATTTCATGTTATATATTTTTTTGTAATTAGAAACAGGTTTCGTCAATATAAAAAATATATATATATATTTTGAACATTAAGAAAATTATTATCTATTTCCAACGTAGGTGCACTATGGTTTGAACTGGTTTTCACTAAAGTTGCGAACATACTTAGTTAGCGAAATTAATGAAATTGATACATAAATTTTCATTTTTTGTGTGGTAAATATGGAAATATTCAGACCATCACCAGAACAGAGCGGTAAGCTGCTTGAGATAAATACAATAATTTAACATCTACCGATTCTAGTTGTTCCGTATTGGGAACCAAATGGCGGTCTCCACAATACCCGTTCTATCTCCCTTTCTCTTAAGGTCAGACGCGTGTTTTAGAAAGAGAGAACTCCAGATCTCCCTTTACATGATATTAAAATACACCCTACATTTTTGTTTCGTTTTTTTTTTTCTTCTCGGCATTTTAAAGAAAAATCTTCAAAATATGTTTTCAGGATATTCAACGATTAAAAATATTTTTTAAACATACGTAGGACGGTCAGAAAACTGTAATATTTCTGATTTGATTTTAATTAATTAATTTTTTTAATCATGCAATAAATATTTTTCTCTTTAAAAACATTATGTTTATCGTATTGCGTAATAATATTATCATTATTTCGAATTAATAAATAATCCATCTCCGCCGTCCTTTTCCCCATCGGAGGTCGCGAGTAAAAACATAGGGGTTTATATGAGATTTTTCAGAGTGGAAGAAACTTATCCCCCAATATCTGTACCATCTGTACTATAGTACAATTCTCCTATCTTTATAAAATTTATTTTATGTGAACACCGCACAAGAGTCCCAACTGTCCGGAGCCAGTGGGACTATGGCATCTCCAAACAGGGTATGTTGTGAGGCTGATCGGATCGCATGAGAAAGGGGAATAAAGTAAGGGAAAGGTTTTGAAAGTGCCGGGCTATTCAGATTTTGTCACTAAACACAGCTAAAGCCATTTCAGACAATGGTTCGATTCTAAATGGTGGTCTTTCACACCGACGATTCTGAGGTTATCTGCCACTTTGACTACCCTTGACAGGAAGGAGATGAGGTAGATGAAGGTTTGGAAGTACCTGGCTATTCAGACCTGGTCACCAAACACAGCTGAAGCCATTTCAGGCAACGCTTCGTTTCCGAATGGTAGTCTTTCAGAGTGCGATACTGAGAAAATGTACCACTTTAAGTATCCTTGACAAAAATAGCACGGTTATGATTACCAATTTTTTTTCGAAACGATTTTTTTTCCAATATTTTTGATCGCATAATAATTCCGCATAAAAATATTGTAAAAGTTTTAGATTATTTCTGTGCGCATACATTATTTCTCCCCTTTGAGCATAATCAAATAATATAGACATTTTTAGTCCTCTCCGCATTGTGTTTGTGTGCAAATCCAGCGGACTCTGCAATCCGCACAGCGGCGGGGCGCTGCTGCAAACAGGGAGGGTGCTCCTCTTGTTTGCGTTGCTCTTCAGGCGCAGTCACCACCCCCCGACCTCCCAAACCACCCCCAACATCACACTCCCCCAGATTGTGGATCCACGAGAAGTTATATTTTTAATGGAACTGAAACAATTGCATTTATTTAAAACGACTACAAATAAGGAACTTCAGTCCATTTTTATTTTTTTTATAATGACCTTCTGAGGTTAAAATGTAAAATGTCAAAACAAGGATGAGCTTTATCGCTCATAGTTTTATATTTTACTAGGTAATGTGTATCCGGCCTTGCTCGGGATATATTTTTTTTGGAATAAAGTTATGAGGTTGTTAAAAATTGACAGCGAAAGTAATGTCTTGTGACGTCCATTAATCTTGATATCTTTAAACAAAGAAAAATTAATTTGGAAATTTTATTTCATTCCAAACACTTTTTTTTTTAAGTAGGTACCTTCTTGTGTTTTCCATTTTGAAAATATTCTACACAAACAAACCTTTATCTTTTGAATATGTAATCTGTGGCTAACCAGAGTGGTATATCTATGGGCTAACCTCAATACAATATGGCGGGTTCAATGTTTTTCATACTAATTTTAAAATATCATAGCAACAGCTTTACATATTTAATTTCGTTTAAACTAATTTATAAACCTTCCCGGCACTAATAAGAACAAACTGTACTGTTTTCAGCGAAACCGGTAGAGTAATTTTAGAGGAAATCGAGACCACGGAGACAAACATTCATTTTTATAAATAGAGATTGTTTTATCAATACATATATATATTTTTTGTTTTTATATTTTCATATATCGTACATATTTGCTAAAAACATTTTGTAAAGCCTAATATTATGTAACAATAATTTACAGTCCCATAATAATGAGTTGAACAGATTACTCCTATGTTGAAATTGAACAAACCAAAAACGGCGCTATACAAATCATCCAATTATTATTATTATTATTTCTAACTTAGAAAGCGTAAGAAAGACTTTGATCTCATTTGCATTTTTTAAATAATGAATTGTTTTATTGACACACCTTCTTTTTTGCAAGTCATTCAGTTCAACATTCCTTGCCGTAGACTCAGAAACAGTGAATTGCTTTTCCACAATAAACACTCTACCAATTATGGGTACCATTCTCCACTGTCAAGAATGTCGAGATTTGTTAACTCAAGCCAGGGCCTTGAAATGTTTGGTACCAGTCTGAATGATTTTTGTAAGGCTCTACTATAGCTCTTGTTAATTTCATTTCGCTTTGTGTATTTCGTGTAATTGTGGACATTGGTCCGTAAATAAAAAATTATTAACTCATGCAACATCGTTGTAAATACAAACATATGCAAAGTAGGTAACTAGGTTAATTATAGATTATTATTTATTCACAGTAAAGATTAAAATCATTAATTTAAGTAAATAAATAAATCTGATCCACGTCAGTAGATTTATTTCCTTTGGAAAAATAACGAATCGTAATTGGCCTCGCGTGGACTTTGTTTCCATAGTCCGTTCTAGCTGTACTGAACCCCAATAAACTAATCTGGTCTCGGCTCTCGACCTTCACGCCAGTTAGTCGCCTTTTCACCGGACTAATGATCAAAAAGCCAATAAACTTATTTATTTTCCTTTCATCGTTGCCTTCAGCTGTCTGCTTGCTGCCTGCAGAGATTGAAATGGGATTTCACTTCATTATGGGGCTTAGAATCCGGCCGTTATAATAATATAGGTATTATATTGATTGTTGGCTGTCCATCCGATGCAGGTATCTGTTGTGGTTTATATGGCAGGGCCAGACTGGCGATCGGGGTTTTTACTGACAGGACCTTACCGAATGAATCGGAATCTTCTATCAAGAAACTTAATGTGTTTTTGTTTTAAGTTTTTAAAATTTCGTAATAACTCTTATTATTCATGAACTGTTTTGTGTTTAATTCGTAGAACTCCATTTAATTTTATGTAAATCAAATTTAATAATGTTGTTATTAAGTTCTGCAAGCATTTTAGATTTTATTATTGTGATAGCTGTTTCGGCGTTCGAGTCCATTTTCATTGCTACGGATTAACCGGAGTTCTGATTTGAGAATTTGATGGGAGTAAATAAAATCGATCTCCGTGGTTGAGTGGTTATGATCATTGGCTACGAATCGCAAGTACTGTGTGCGCAAGTAAATATTATTTGATTAAATTGTGTTATTTTACAATTTATTAATTAAAAATAATACGTAGTATATTTGCAGTACGTTCCCGGTGGTACATACTGTCAGTATCCACCCGGTGAAAGATCACTATTCAGAATCAAAACATTGCTTGAAATGGCTTTAACCGTGTTTGGTTACCAGAACTGAATAGCCAGATTCTTCCTATGTTCTTCTTTCCCATCTTCTTCCCCTCCTCAATACCTTCAGCCTCACAACATACCCCAATTTGGGATGCCATAGTCTCACTGGAAGCAGCTTGTGTGGTATCACATAAAAAAGTCATTACTCTATACTCGTATATAGCAGTGAAGATCTTTCAAGAAGTACTGACCATTAAAAACAAGAAGAAGAAAATGTATTTAATTTTAAGAAAGAAGTGATGAAATATGTTAAACATAATTTTTAATTAGAGATTGCTTTTAGAAGTTGATTTTAAATTGCATTTGAATTAGTTGTATATATTTATATTTAAAAATATATGTGACCATTTTAAATTTAATTAAAATAAATACAAACATAATAATTTGAATAATCTAAGGAAAATATCCTGATGTTTTTTTCAATCGACAATTTTCTATTTATTACAACATTTATTTATTTATTCTTAAATTTAAAAACAAAACAAAAACATAAGCCACTCATTTCACTAGAAAAGACCTGTCTTGAGATGAGCGGCTTTACAATTTTAGTGAAACGATATATTACAATAAGAAAATAAAATTACGTAAATAGTAATAAGTAAATAATAATAGGTAGGTAAAAAAAAATAAATAAGTAAATAGTAATAAGTAAGTATATACATTATATACCATACGGAACATACACAAATACTGTATTTCGGAGGAAAATACCGGTACACTTTAATCTGTCAGCAGGACTTTTGTAGAGATATAGAAGATAGGTCAATGAAAGTCGAATAACTTTTTCACAATGCTCGTTTATTAAAATATCTTCTCTATTTATATGATTTTTCTCAATGAAATAGTTAACGTATGTTCACAGTGATTGACGTCATTGAGATCGGTAGAAACACGTCAGTTATGACGTCTTTAATAATTTAGTTGACGTCAGTGATGTATGTACCAGAAATAGTGACGTCAACAACTGCCATTGACGTCATTAAATACGTCATCTGAATTGCGGAAATACGTCACCTTGATGCGGTGACGCAATTTTTGCATGTGCATACGTAAGAGCATTTCTGCCATTTCTTAAATACGTATTATGATTTGGACGTCCGATATAATATACATTACAGGTACGTTTAAATTAACTCTTCGGGAACTGGACATAAATAAATAAAAATAGATCCGTCCTAATTTAAAAGTAAAAACCTACTTAATCTTTTATCAGAACAGGATATCTATGTTTTTTTTTTTCAGAATTAAATAAAGTTCACATAATTATTTTGATTGCCAGTGTGCCACTGTAGTCAAGCTTTATTTTGATGAATGGATCAAATTATTACAACAGTTTATTTCTTAAATTATTTTTTGATAGTATGTGTACTCGTACGTAGTGAGTGTAAAAAATATTGAAGGTTTGTCATTGTGAACGGCTTAGGTTTTATAATTAACGAGTGTGTGAAAATGGCTAGGTTTTTACGCATGTTGTGAAAACATGACAACATATAATAATCAAAAATCCTTTATCAATGATAGACATTGCAGACAACTCTATCATTAAGGAGAAGTGTGAGAACGCGAGGTAAATCTCGTATTTAAATCGTGATTACGTTATTTGGCATTTGCTATTCCGGATATTCGTACTCTATCGGAATATTTCAGTATTATCTCGGGAACGTGAATATTTTGCATGTTATTGTTGCCCTCACGAAAAACGTTATTCAAAATATATTTTTAATGTGATCACTGCACGATAGTGGGATCCAGTGGAACTATATTATTATCCTTTGATATCATTTGCATTTTCAAAATTATTAATTGTATTATTGAATTACCTTCTTGTTGCAACTCATCCAGTTCAACATTCTACGGCAAGCCGTAGACTCAGAAGTAATGAATTTATTTTCCTTAATCAACACTCCACTAATTATTACCATTCTCCACTCCATTCTCAACTGAATGTCGAGAATTGTTAACTCAAGCCAGGGCCTTAATATTTTTGGTACCAGTCTAAATGATTTTTGTCAGGCTTTACGAAATTAAATCTGGAAGATTATTTAGATTGTACAAAATCATAAACTCTACCAAAAACTTAAATGTTCTCTCAAATGCGTGTTTTTTGTCGTTGCTTCATTCATGTACTATGTATGTGCTGTTCTTTTCTGTAGCTCTCGTTTGTCTTAGTTCGTGTTGTGTAATGTATGTAATTGTCCAACGGTCTGTTAACATTTAAAAAAAATTCAAATAAGTTACTCCACTGGTAAATATAATGACTATAAAAATATATATTCATATGGATCAGCAAAGGTTGATTCTGAATATATAATTTAAGCTTAACCATCCAAACTTAGTGTAAATTTCGCCTAAACAATACAAAACAAATTCTATAAATAAAATATCCATACAAATCAATATCAAAACCAGAAAACATCTGTGCGTCAGATGTGTTCCGAATGCAATGGTAGGTACCACAATATAACAGGATGCTTTGATGAGATGGTTTTTTATTCACTTATGAATAATGGTTTTTAAATTATACATATGTTTATATACAATAAATGTTATATATTCAGAATCGACGTTTGTTGATCCATATGCATATGTAGTTTTTTAGCCATAATATTTTCACTGGCTTATTAATTATATTTGTTGATTGCATTGTAGGGTTAACAATGTTGACTCCAGTAACCGGTACCGTATATTTGAACGGCTGATGAGGCCCACGCTTCACTGCGTAACATGTCTAACTATCCTACGCAGGTAATAGTTACTAGGCTACCTTAAACTCAAACGGACCCAACCCGTTTAATACGGTATCAGGTATTATTTTAAATAATCATGTGAAAATATAAAATATGGTGTCAGTATAAAATTACTTACGGAATAACAGTTTAAAATAGAAAATGTTAAATCGTTTTTTGGGCTATCGTCCACTTGAGTCATGAGAAATCAGCCGCGTTTTCGGGATCTCGTCACTACAAAGCCGTAGAAATTTCGCAGACATTATATTGTTTTTACAAAAAAAAATAGCCAGCTCTGTGATAGATTGCTCTGAATTACTTGAACAAATTCAATTAAGAGTGCCTAACAGACACACCAGACAAAACCACCCACTAAACCTACGTCAATGCAATACCGTCAACCTAGCTTTATTCTCCGCGCTTCACACATTTTTAACACTTCATACAGTGAGTTCGACTTATTCAACTCAGCCCCTTATAATTTCAAACCTAAAATCAATAAATAACATTCACACAATACATATTACTCTACACAGACTAGATCCTCTGCCTTCCCCTCGCTCCCATCATCCTAACCTCATAGGCTAACCTTGTAACTTTTCTTTTTTAATTGAATAATTTAAATATATAGGTGAAAACCTGTCATTAGTTCTTTTTTTTAATATTTACCATACATAATAATTATTATAAACTGTTGGTTATCCAAAGAAAACAACTTTGTTCACTATTTGTTGTGTTTTTTCTTAGTCCTCCTCACTAGGGGGTCCTGTGCTGAGACTGACTACAGTTATTTAATTTGGTGTTATCTAATTAGGTGTGTCTTTTAGGTCGTTTTTTTTGTGCTGTATTTAAGGTTATTTCATTGACCTTTTTCAGCCAGCCTTTAATTCTTTACTTGTGCTCATTAATCTTTTCTATTTGTTTTGTATCTGGAGGAAAGATTTTGTGGAGTTTTGTTGCAAAATATATTATGTGATTTCTATGTCGGAATGTGGTTTTGAAATATGGTAGGTTTTTAATGTCATTTTGTTTCGATCTAGTGTCATGAATACGTGGTCTAATGGGGGGTTTCGTATTTTTGAAGACTTTCGGTAGTGTATTTTTGACAGATATTTGGTACTTCAAAATTTTTGAAAATTTCTATCGAAGGCGTTCTTATAAGTGTTTTATGTTTTTTTTTTTATTTATATGTATATATATATTTTTTTTATTGTATTCAGATTGTGTGTATACTTAAATCTCCAAGGTCCCTATTCTATAACTCTATACTTCAATCAATTCATATCTGGCTCAGTTTATCGGCGGACGAATGTTTATTTTTAGAGTAGACGCGTTAAAAATTATCTTCAATATTCAGACAATAATACTGCCTAATGATTACAAGTAGCTTTTGTATGCGCATGGAGGATTTTTCGTAAAATTTCATATTTGGAGTGCTTTTCAAAAATCTCACCAAATATTTTTAAACAGTATTGCCTTCTTATGCTGCAACAGATTTTGAGGAGATTCTCATACAATAATTAACAAAGGCGAGACATTAATATCATCTACAAATCAATTAATGTATTACCTGTTCGTGCTCTTTGATGGCAAAAAATTGTTTTGTAACACATTTCTGACAATTCGTATAAGACAATGGTGGATCATGTACACAATACACGATTCACACAAAATATAGGAAAGATAGCACCAATGTTTCAAAATAAATAATAATAATAATTGGATGATTTGTATAGCGCCGTTTTTGTGAAAAATCACCTCAAGGGCGCTGTGGTCAAAGAACCCTCGAACACATTATCCCATTCATCTTTAACAAGTTGCCATACGAATTTGAAACATTTACTCTATGATGAAATTTTCACTAATTTTAAATTGTTGGCTTTTGGAATTATGTATTGGTGTTATTTTGCTCTTTCGTATGTTGTCGTTAAAATAAATATGATGGTCTGATTGATTGTGACATATATCTCCTTGATATCTGCTGTATTGATACTATTTCCCTCATTCTCATGTTGTTGTTTAAACAAACATGATGGTCTCCTTGATTGCATATCTCCTTAATATCTGCGGATATTTTTAAGTGCTACTATTATATGAAGAGTCTATTCTCGCTGTAAAAAAACTGTAGTACTTTTTTTGTATTTCTTAATTCGTCTAATACTTGCTAATATCATTCAATTGGAATTATCACTATAATAAAACTGTTATACTGTTTTCGTATTTATATTGAGTGCTATTCCAGAGGGAAGAGACGTACAGTGGGCCGCCCCAGACACAGGTGGGAGAAGCAACTCCAGAGGCTGGACCTATTATGGACGGATGCCGTAAACGTAGCACAGGACAGGGACGCCTGGAGACGCCTTGTCGATGAGATGGGTCCCCGACCAGAGTAGGACAAGGGGAAGAAGATGTATGTATGAACTAAACTCCCTCTGACAAGATACTTGCAGTAGCATGGCGGGTACAAATTCCCATTGTATGAAAATAATACTATATAATAAAAAAATGACTATTGATTTTGTTTAAAACTAATTCAAGATATAAACCGTACAAATGAAGCACTCGGCTACCGTCTTCTGAATCCGTGTACACCCAACCGTCTCATCTGTTGACATTCCTGCGAGGAAAGCCGATCGCTCTATTTGCTTCTCGTGGCAAAACAAATGGAATATGTTCAGTCGTTCGGTAGTTCGGTTCGCGGTTCCAGTGGCGGTGCGGGCCCATGCCCCATTGCGGCCGCGGAGAAGGGGAGGGAGTGGAGAAGGGAACGACATGCCTCTGCACTCTGGCGGTAGCATTGGTAAACAGGTATGTACTGCATGTGGATGCCGGTAAAAGCGGTATCTCTAATACGCTGTTTACCGACCGGATTGTTTTAATGTTCGTGTATATTTAGCGAGAACATTCAGTAAGCACTTTATGAGTTAGATAATTGAAATAACAGATAAATGGATTTTACTAATATAGCTCATTTATTTAATTTTAGAAACAAACAGTAAGTACATGTATAAAATGAGTAGTGAACACTGACGTCAGAATTAACGGACTTGCTCTAAGTCTATGGTTAGAAGCAAAGGTCACGTGACACCCATTTTGGCACCAGCCTAGTTTACTGCCCTCCACGTTTGTTTCGCGTGATTTTTATTTCGGTAAGCAAATTACGAAACATTTATTAAAAGGATCGAACTAAATACTCTAACAAGATGTTTGGTTTTTGTAAACAAGCCGAACCTTTTGACTTATTTGCTGTTTTACTTTAATTGACGGCACGCCTAGCTCGCCTCTCGCCACCCTTATTTTGGGTTTTTACCCTTGCGTGCCTAACACGGTATCTCCATGTATCATTTGCTCTGTGCTTCTGCTCCCCTCTGACTAGATTGGATGCTACACGATATTTGAATTACCAGCTGAATTTAATTAATTATTTATTTTATTTATTAATTCATTTTTTGAAACATACATTCACACAAATAAGGTACAATGATTATAAACATTTTCTTATTTTTTTTTTAACATTAAATTATAAATACATCTGAACAACCTATGAGTAATGTATATAAAACAAAAAATCCCACATAGGCAAGGCCAGTGCGTGGGTATACCTAGTATCAGTTAGTTGCAGTATGGTATATTGGTGTAATTAATAAAATATTTTTATGAATATTTGTATACATGTTTAAAATGTAAGGATGGGTTTTATTATTTGCGATGGCCGCGGGTTCTGTCATTTTCAAACATGATAAAAGCATTTTTTTCGATATTGACTTATGTTAATAGCTGACGCAAGCGTTCACAATTTTCCATATTTCGCAGAACATGAAAAAATCCAGGTCTGTGTTTTACGTCATCACTCACAAATCAAAAATTAAAAAAAAACTGTTTAAATACGTGGTTTTTTATTTTATAAATTAGTACTAGCAGATTAAAAACCCGCTGCCTCAAGTTTTTGCTTTGTTGCGTATGAGTGAAAATTACCGTTTCTACCCTTCGCGTCTATGCAGCGATTAACATAGGACTCTAGGATATTAATACTGTAAGATTTTGTTGACTTGAGAACGAGCACCCAAATAAGGCGCTAAACAACACTTCGCAGGTTGCTAATGCTGGCAATAAAACAAATAATGTATCTGTTTAATTCCTTATGGGTAGTTAGGAAAATGTCTAAGGTTTCCGACGATGAAAATCCTCAAACTGTAATATTTTAAATTCTAATAAATACATACCTAAATGTCTGAAAATATATGCGGTTTGAAAACCAGTGAAGGCATTTTTGAGCGTTTTACCCAAAATTCCAGTACATATTTCATATAGAACTTAAAAGCTAACAGTCCAAGGACTTTTATCATTGGAAACCTTATACGTTTTCCCAACTACCCATGTAGAATTTATAAATAAATCCTTTGTAGTATTTCTTCCGTTAGCATACTACATAAGGTGTGTTTTTGAGTGCTCCCCTTTAATTGTACAAATATAACTACAATAAAATAAATAAATAAAATTAAACTCCCGATACCTTAGCTTTAATCACAAAAATTATTTCTTATAAATTGTAATCAAGTATTGGAACCTATTCCCTAGATACCAATATACCGCTTTTTACAGTTACTCCAAGCAGGAGGCCCTAAGGGAAATAGTTTCCTTCAAGGCCTATGTCATCTTTGAGGATGCTGTGTGGAGAGTCTTTTAGAGGATAGGAAGGAGTGAACTAGTGTCTTGAATAGACCCATGTTGTAACAAAGAGAAAATACAGAGGCCAACAGATTATTCCACAGAAGAGCTGTTAAACACGTGAACGAGACGTAGAAGCGACCTGTTCTCATGTGACAAATGTCAACCGTATACAAATATCGGGTGCGCGTTTGACGTGTCTCCCGACTATGCAGCCGAAGGGGACAATGACGTAAGTTCCTCAAAGCATTTTCCATTGAAGTACCAGTAGAACGAGGACATCATTTCCACCTGACGCATGTACTCCAAATATTGCAATCCATTTGTTAAGATAGGTGAATATATCAAAAGTCAAGGGTTTTTTTCAGATATTTTGGAGCTTCAAACTAAAGGCGGCTGCCAAATTCTACAGTGGGGCGCACTTGCGATTTGTACAGGGTCAGCAGTTATGTACTATTAAAGTATCTGAGAGGTTGACTTGACTCTGGCTTCATGGACCAAGCATTTCAATGTAAGGCTTGTTTGGTTTGATTGCTTCCGTTAAATTAGAGTAGATTGTCATTTCGATCCCTTTCAGACGTAATCAGACATGATTGGGTCTTTGAAATATTAAATTCAACTAGGTAATATTTTCCCAAAAGAAAACCCTCTCGAAGTAACCGTCCATTCTCTGTTTCAAAGCCCTCCGAGCCGTTGGAGTTTGTGTGTCCTTTGGGGGCTTGTCAAACAAAAAGCTATCGTGGACTGTACTGTCACCCGCGTAACAACGAATTGGTGCACATGTCAAAAGATCATTCATGGGCAACAAAACAAAGTTTGTGGGATTTATTAAATTCGAGAAAGAGGTGAAACTGTCAGCAACCGTATGAATCGAGCAAGCCTATTCTTAATTAAAACTAATATGTCTAACTAATTCCTTTTAACTTACATCTTATTAGGTGCATAAGCTAGTGTGTAACAGTTAATTCCAACATCGCTAATTACCACGAATCAGGAACTTCCGAATCAAAAATCCTTGCTCGTATCCGATAGAACCATTGACCATGGTTTCGAATTTCATACAACCACTTCCAAATATTGTTTTGTACAAACACCTCTTAAATCTCACATACCCACAACTACAGTACCTAAAACATCAAATAATGATGATATTCAAATAAAATATCTTCACGTATCTTCAAGTTATGTTAAAGATACGTGCCACCGGCCACCGAACCCGCTAAAGTGTTGATTTTTGCCATCTTGAACCAATAAATTAATTAATAGACCGGTACTGTTTACTTTCATCAAAGACACCCGAAACCAAAAATTCATATCGTGTTTTAAGGTTCGATATTTATCTACCGTTTCGTTTGCTTTTACCGGAGAATAATATTATTGTGAATGGTAATTAGTTGATAATGTAATTGGGTAATGAATGGGCCAGTTCCTGTTAAAAATTTTCAGCTTACCAACTGTAATTAAACTGTAATAACATTTTGAATTAAACTCAGATCGATATTAATATCCTGAGAACACAATCGATAAGTCGCTTACATGATAATAGAAAAATATCGTCTTTGAAAATGCAAAAGAAAATTGGTCGCGCCATATTGGTAAGGGATACATGTATCTCAATTTTAACTCCCTTCTGATTTGTCCTCGGAAATAACTACCTGCAGAAAGCCAATTGCAATTACAATCTCGGAGCAAGCGGAGGTGATCTATTAAAGTCATTTACGGAAGAATTGCATAAGTAAAGGAGCTGTAATCGGGGTAAGTTCCTTTTAACACGTTTTTCCTATTTGGGCTCTCTTATCTCATGTTCCACAGGCTCGGGTTTAAATAAGTACCGAATTTTGTTCCAGATAATTATCTATACTAATAACAATATTTTCGGAGCTGGTCCTTAGAGTAAATGTTAAAAAAAGACGCTTACACGTGAGAACGGGTCGCTTCTACGAATAGTTCTTGTGTTCAACAGCTCGGCTGTGAAATGATCTGCGGCCTCTCTGTTTCCTCCCTACTATAACATAGGTTTCTTTAAGACCCGAGTTCACTCCTTCATATCCTCTAAAAGATCGTACACACAGCATCCCCAGATATGATAAAATTCATTCGAATATCAACATCGCTGCAGTGCTTCAAGTTCTGCATCGAATGGTTACTGACTGCACAAATGTAAAATGGATACTACTTGTGTTAATGATTTTGTAATTTTTATGTTTTTATATTCAAAATCTTTTTGTTGGTTCATTTTTGAGTCGAGATTTTATGTAAGATATGTTACTTTATCTGGTTTCTAGAGGCACTACTCTAGGAATACATAGCTGAACAGTGACCTTTTTACTCATTGCTAAAATTGTATAATACGTAAAAATATTAATATTTTAAATTACTTTTTGACAAATAAATGTTTTTATTGTTATTATTATACTCGTAACTAAAAACTCCAGTCATTAATACAGTAATTGTGATAATTCCTATTCTACCGATTGCCATGAGATGAGTAATGGTCTATTCACGACTACCAGCACCGCGCAGTGCAGAACAGTACAGTGCAGGAACGCCAGAGGCGCGAGTATTCGCATTACACCCTACGGCACAGCACAGACGCGAGTAAGGCTGTCAACTGAACTGTCAACTGAGCGTTAGCATCCACCACAACATGTTTGAGGATTTTATTATTCTATTCCCATATTTATTATTATTTTTTAACCTATATTCCCTGGCCAATTTAATCAATTTTTCGTTGTCCGTTTTCTTAGTTTTAACAATATCTTCGTCTAATAACGCCAACTGACGAAGATGGCGGTGCTAACGCTGATGTGTTCAAACTAACTGCGCAGGCGCAAACGTCACAAGCAGCTACCAGCACCGTCAAAATACTCTAGCCGACAATCTCGGCCGGTGCTGGCCCGGTCAATGGCCCTGCCGGTGGGGAGGGCAATCTTGCTGTTAAATAGAATCACTTTGAATATGGACATATTTAGCATCAATGAAACTGCGTTTCAACAGAAAGCTTTGTTGCTACTTGTATAATACCAGTATGTGTTGTATATAATGTACTGAGATTATATGTCTACCTTCTTTCTTTTAATTTCAATTATTTTTTATAAATAATTATTTTGGATGTTGTACATCCTGTCTTATCTAATAATCTTTAAAAATGCCTTAAAATGTAAATTTTTGTAAAAAATTTAAAAGGAATAAAGAATTGAATAGAATGCACTGATACGATACACTCCCGTATACTGTAATATAAATGTGTATAGTGTCATATATAATGTAAGGATAAGGACATGTTGTCGTGCCTGCACTGTACTGTTCTGCGTTGCGCGGTGCTGGTAGATAATGATAATAATTAAATTTATTTATTTTTTATTAATAACTTATTGAAGTTTATAAACCTCATTGTAATATTTAATCATTTGAGAAGATAATATTATGAAGAGATGAGAAGAATAGTATAAAAAAAAAACAATTTTGTATACCAGATAATTTGAGTATGGTATAATAGTTAAGTACTTATGAAGAGATGAGAAAAACAAATATTATGGAGTTAACAATTACGTGTATGTGTTTGATAGGTGATAACTTGAGTACCGAAAAAAGATAATATTTTGGAGCAATATTGATAAGATTGAGTTACGTATCACTCTGATTTATGAGCCGACGACGAAACTCGGGGATGCAGCTCGAAGATGTGAATAGACCTTTAGACTTCGGCAGTCCGTGTAACCTGACAGACAGACCACTTAAAAATATATTTAGCAATCGGCCGTGCACTTTGTCATTTAACAAATTGAATTTATCATAAATTCAAAATTCATTTCTTGGAACACTTTAAATTATGCAAATGATTTACCTCCCAATAATTTACTAATCCTCGAGCATTAATAATATTTCGTTCGTATTACGTAACACGTAACCAATTCAACTTTAAAGTCCACAATCTACAAACGGAAGCCATATTCCATTCGCTCTTCTCAAAACAAATACCAAATTATCCGTCATTTTTATTTTTCCAGCCTCGCGAGGTATTATTTATTTATTTGTATAATTTTCAAGATGGCGTACACACATTCACCTGTCAAGACCGGGCACTCACCACGAGTAGCTAGTTACTGAGTGTGTTTACCTTTCGGACATTCAATATTCGTGCTTTTTTGTATTTTTGTGACGATCGATCAATGCCTACATCCTATTGCCAGTGTTTAAATCACCATAAATTAAATTTGTACAATCGTGTGCCCTATACCAATGAGTACATCTTAGGCACATACCAATATAGCTGGACATTTAATCGTAGACAGTGGCAGTTCGTGTTATTTTTAACTGGGGCTCAAACAGAAATTCACTACAAGTTATTATATCTCACCAAAATGTACTTGTCGTCCTTCGGCGAATAATCCAATACAGCGACACATATTTTAAATATAGTTGGTGGAAGGGGTAATTATAATTTATTATTTATTATTATTATCATTAATTTTTATTAACGCCCCGGTGGGCTTTTACGTATTTTAACATTTAAATGGTTTTCTGTATAGAAAGGAAAATAATACTTTAACCCCTTGTATTAGGTGCCACGTGTATTTTTTTAAAATGCTGGAGAAGTGTCGATAATCCATGAATATATATATATTTTATTTTGATTACTTTCATTTTTAAACACATGTTTTCAATAATGTGACGTAATTTTAGAACCGTGGGTAACGCGTGACGAATTTTATGGCTCGAGCTATATATCGTTATGTGGCACTCAAGTACAATAATGTATCGGAAGGATACATCGTTCGGTGGCACATAAAGGGTTAAGTTAACAAAAAAAAGAACATTATACATTGTTGGTTATACTCGTAAGTGTATTATACTCGTAATTACACTCGTAAGTGTATTATACTCGTAAGTGTATTATACTCGTAATTATACTCGTAAGTGTAACATATTTATGATATATATTTATGTATAATAATTTATAAGTGCATGACACAGGGAAGTTATAAAGAGAACGGTTTTTTTATTGAATTGCAAATAATACATAATATACTCGTAGTGCATGATACAGAGAAAGAAAAAAGAAGAACAAGTTTTTGGATCGTAGATACGTGAAAAGAAAATATTATGCAATAGCTCCTATGCGATGCTCTTATAATCGTTGCAACATTAAAATAGTATCTTTTAAACGTGGGTAAACTTATGTTAAATATATCTATAGCAGAGGTGAATTTGTTTCCAAGTGTATGTAGGCGAGAAATGGGTGCATGTGTGACTTGAGACAATACGACGTTTATTGAAACTTTCTTAACTTAGGAATATAACGTCTTATCTAAAAAAAAAATATTGAATTTTGAATACGAAAAAGTATGCATTATATGTTCATTTTGCTAGAAAATTTACAGATGCTATTATTATTATGCAAACGGTTAGAAATGCGGGAACAAGAAAATAAAAAATAAAAACTTTTAATATTTACTACCAACTAAAGTAAAATAATAACATTTAACTTGCATCTTTATTGTCCAAAATTCAGCCGGCCGGCAAAGTGGCCGATAGGGGGCCATCTCGGTGGCACTCGACAAACTTTCGAGGTCGCGTGTCTTTAAACAGCACAATCAGCACAGCACCTATGGGAATATCGCGTTGCTCTTCGACCATAATACTCAGTCGTTTGGATTTTAAAGGCGGAATTTTAACAGCACTGTTTATAATGTCCTTATATTATAATGAAGTTCGTCTTATGTTCTCATATTTTTAATGGGAGTTTACTGTATTTATTATTTTTGAACTACCAAATATGATTACTATGGCAACACCAAGGTCTTTGACATTTGTTGTTGGTTGTCAAAAATCCTCATGGAACTATAAATTATCATCGATCACTATTTTTAACTAACTAACTAACCAAAACACCATTTCCCCGCATGTGTAAGCAGAAAGGACGGACCGCCAAACAACTCGATCTCGGCATACACTTCTTGCTTCATTCACTTTCATACGTCTGATACATTCTCTTCTGTTATTCCGACTTCTGACATGGCCCGACTCAAGTATTTGATTCATTTGATCATGCCATGTCTACCTCGGTCGTCCCTGGCTTCTTCTTCCATTCACATTAGTGTCATATATTCTCCTTACACTCCTTTCTTCGTTCATTCACTCACATGCCCAAACCATCTAAGCGTCCCTTTCTTAATCTTCCTCACTACGCTTACATCAGCCTTGCATTCTTGGGGGGGGGGGGGTATGGAAAAAAAGAACATTTAAATTTTATGTTCCTCAAAAAATTGTTTTATTAAAAAACAACGCTTACATCATCCTTGCATTTTTTACGAATCTCAATATCTTCCACACGATCATATGTGGTTTTACAACACATTCGCCTCAGAGATCTCATTTCTACGGCATTCAGTTTTTTGCTTTAGTTATTTTTAAATACTTAGTTTCAATTTTTTTTCAAATGAATAAACAAGTAAACAGTGGAATAAGGGAAAATATTTACCGCGAATTTTAGCGATGTTTAGCGGAATTTCGAGCGAAATGGCTGTTAACGTCTGTTAACACATTTTATTGATTTCGTACCCATTTAAACAAGATTTTTATAGATTTACGATGATTTTAAAACAATTATAGACATGTACATTCTGATATGAGGTTATCCTGCACATTCGAGATTGACAGTTAAATAACAAACAAGGAATAACATCCAAAGGAAAAAGCAAGGTCCTGGGTATGATTCTCAGATACCACTTACACCGTTTTATTTTCTGTATCTGTTTATATTTCATTAAAATTTGTTAAATTATCTTATTCAGTTATTAAATATTACAATGAGGTTTATTGGCTTCATCAAGATATTCCATCGGTCTCCGCCCAAATTCCATCTGATACCCTACATTACCTTAGTAAACGGGGTTTAAATATAAGATTGATATCAGAGTGCCGCTAGCACATAAAACACAGTTTACAATTCTTTTAAATTAAAATAAATAAAAGCCCTACAGTAGTAATAGGCAGCCCGCTCACTGGGTAGAGAAAACTATCTCCACATTTATGCACCTCTTACCCCAGTTGACACAGGAAGAGAGAGAAATGTTTCCTGGCACTGTACACAAAAATTTTACAATATTCCAATAAATCGAATGTTTCTATTTTGTTTATTTTTTAGTGTGCAAATTTTTTTCCCTTTTTATGATTCCTATTTTAGCAAATGTTTAAAATTTGCTGTGAAAGTTAGTTTCAAGTTTTAATAACTCACTGGAAACTGCAAAGGATAATTGCTTAGAATAGGGTGATGGGTGTGACTTACCTGCGCTTGGGTGAAGAGGACTCTCCGTTTTCGGCGCTGAGCGAGCGGGAACTGCATTGGCTTGGAGTCAGCCACAGAACAGGCGGCCAGGCCGGGCATGTTGTTCATAGCGTGGTTCATACTGGCCGTCGCCGACGAGCCCATCAGGCGCGAAACTGCAAAGCCAATAGCACGGCTATTCATCCAGTACAAACATTTTTTTAGAGTAACTCCACCCAAAGATGATATAGGCCTTGAGGGAAATTATTTCCCTGATACTGTGTGGAGGGTCTTTTAGAGGACAGGGAGGAGTGAACTCGGGTCTTGAAGAGACCCATATTGTAGGATGGAGGAAACACAGAGGGCGGCAAATCATTCCAAAGCCGAGCTGTTGGACACAAAAACGAATCGTAGAAGCGACCGGTTCTCATGTGACAAATGTCAACCGTGTGCAAATGTTGGGCGCGCGGTTGACGTGTTTCCCGACTGTACACCGGTGCCTAAGACATCAATGACGCTAGTTCCTTTAAATACCGGTAGAATAAGGACAGCATTCCCATCTGACGTCTGTGCTCCATAGATTGCAGTCCGTTTATTATAGATCTATCAAACGGACCACCGTTTTCTTCACAGAGTAGAGGATTTTTTCAGGCATTTTGGGACTCCCGACCAGAGGTGGGTGCCAAATTCTACAGTGCTTCGCATTTGCGATTTGTATAGGGTCAGCAGTTGTGTACTATCTGCAGTATCTGCGGGCTCTGTACAATACGCCCAGCTTCTGAGAGGCTAACTTTAATCGGGCTTTGATGGATCCCCCATACCTGAGCTGGTCACTTAAGGTTACACCAAGCATATCAATGGATGGCTTGTTGGGAAGATTGCTTCCATTAAATGAGACTAGATTGACTATGATCCCTTTTAGACGTAATCAAACATGATTGGGTCTTTGAAACATTAAATTCGACGAGGTTATTCTTACCCCAAGGGGAGACCCTCTCTAGAGGTAACGGTAACAAACTGAAATTTTAGTTTATATGTGTACATTCCTGAAGAAGGTTGAGTCTCTGTTAATATTAATAGGGACGACGGAGCAAGGCTTAACAGTTCTTGGTATCCGCTATTTGATAGCTACACCAAAACTAAATTCCGAAAACCACAGTAATTATACGATTAATTATAATTTTTGTTATCTTGAAATACGGCCCTAAGAGGATTAACGGATGCAAAACGGAATCACTTCTACATACGTTAACACACACTTCACAACAATCTAGGCATCTGCCAGACTGTAACGCTGTCAAAAACTAATCAAGAAAAGATGAACACACTGTTTGGTAATTGGATCGAGAGCATCTATTGTCGAGGAGTAAAGCTCTCAACTACGAATCTGATGGTCACGAGTTTACATCCCGGCATATTAATGAAACAAATATACTTATATATACTGTAAATTTATATATTAGATATTCCACAGAGTGTAGACCATAGGTTTCGAAACTTTTTTCCCCTATGCCATTCTCTTATTTTTCCGTGGACCCCTTCCTGTTTGTCCAAAACTTTGGTACAATACTGAACAAGTGGTATTTATTCACTCCGCGATGCATTGCTGCTGGTATGAAAATTTGTAAAAACTTGGACATGAACGTGCCTGCGTAAACGTGGTTCGCTTTGAGTGCGCAGTAGACTTGTCAAGTGAAACTTACTTTTTTTTATATGAATACCGCACAAGAGTCTCAACTGCTCCCAACTGTCTGGAGCCAGTGAGACTATGGCATCCCCAATTGGGGAATTATGTGATGCTGAAGGTATTGGGGAGGGGAAGAAGAAGGGGAGAAGGAAGGTGGGGAAATACAGCGCTTTACTATGCGTGCAGTCTAAATGAACTCCGATCCGTGGACCCCCTTTTTTCTCCCTGCCATGGACAAATCTATGGTGTAGACTCTATACCTATAAGAAGGAATGGAAGATGTGGTGCGTGTCCGGTCAGGCTACCGTAGTGTCAATATTTACACAACAAAATGCATTCCGAGACGTTTTTATTGTGCATCGATAAAATGCAGGCCGCGGTCGGGTGAGAACGGGGGGTGACGGTGTAGGTAACGGTTGGACCCGACTATACTGTATACTCGTAATGCTTGTGTATCTATCCAAATGGTTTCGTGCCAATATTTGCATTATCGATATTCGTTACCCCGAGGAAATGCAGGGATTTTACTAACATGCATGTTCAGTGTTCACGTTTTTATACACAGATAGCGATGCTTTCTTCATCAGGAATATATAGAATACTAAAAATAATATTGTCAAGTATAGACAAATGATAAACATAGAACACAAAAATGAAAGAATACACAAATTATAAAAGTGAACAAAAATTGATTAAAGCAGGTATATTAATCAAAAATCAATTAATAAAAATATAATTAAAAGAGATTGCTTTGAATAACGGTTATAGCACTAAATGAATAGATAATATATAAAACAAAAAGTGTAAGAAAAAAAATATTAAATCTTATCCACATATAAATGATGTTAGTAAACAGTGGAGAAAAATATTGTTTTTAAATAATAATACCTCAAATTTAATAATTAAAAACATCCATAATACTATCCAACAAACTTTTTACACTAATAATAAATAAAAAAAATATATATTTTAAATAACAAACATAAAGATAATATTTTAAATAAATCGGGGGTATATAAATTGATTTGTAACGATGGCAACTATTTTTACACAGGAAAAACTTCTAGAAATTTCAGTATTAGAGTTAAGGAACACCTAAGGTGTTTTATTCTGAATTTGCCAATCATATTTTGAAAACCAATCATTCTTTTGATATAAATAAAGGTTTAAAAAATTTACATACAAATACAACCGGCTTACAATTGGACAAATTAAAAATTAGAAAAAGTGTTAATAGTCAATTAAATATAATTAATAAGCAAATATTATTTCTAAATAGCTCTCTCTTGAATTTATTTTTGAGGTGATTTCTCACAAAAACGGCGCTATACAAGTCATCCAACTATTATTATTATTATTAGTATTAATAATAAAAATAATTTCTTTTTAAATTTCTAATAAAAATTTGTTATTCAATGTTTTAAAATAATTTTTTACCTACTTTAATCAATTTTAGTTCAGTTCATGAATACCGCACAAGAGTCCCAACAGATCCCAACCGTCTGGAGCCAGTGAGACTATAGCATCCCCAATTGGAGAATATTGTGAGGATGAACGTATTGGGGAGGGGAAGGAGAAGGGGAAGAGGAAGGTGGGAAAATACCTAGCTATTCAGATCTGGTCACCAAACACGGCTAAAAGCAATTTCAAGCAAGGTTTCAATTCTGAATGGTGGTCTTTCACCAGGGCGATACTGAGAGCATCTTGAATGTGCGCAAATAAACCATATATTATTTTTAAATGAATTAATTGTGAAACAGCATAAATTAATTAAATAAAATTTACTTGCGCACGCCGGGATTTAAACCCGCAACCTTCAGATTCGTAGTCGAGAGCCTTACCCCTCGGCCATGGAGACGGTCAAATTACATTATTGTGTTCTATGTTTATCATTTGTCTATACTTGACAATGTTATTTTTTTTTGTATTCTATATATTCCTGATGAGGGAAGCATCGCTTTCGAAACGATATGTATATATTAATAAAGTGGTGAATACAAAGTAATCTTTAATTCGTTTATTAATAATGACACCACAAAATGAAAACCATAATCTTTTGAAGAAATTACATAATTTATTTATTTGATTATACGCCCATCTGGGCTTTTATGGTACATGGATTTTAGAAGATAATATTTAATAATAATTTTATAATTTTAAAGAGCTATCCAAAATTACAAGTTCATGGAGATTCTAAACCATGAAATAATGAACAATTTTTTTACAAACGTTTAACAGTGACATAAAATAAAAACAACCAACACAATATTATAACACAAATCATTAATACTATATTATCCACGCTACAATATTACATATTGTAGGATTCATCAAAGTGCTGGTATAGATGACGCTTTACTGTATAAACGGAGTCAGCAAATACATCATTGCATTATGGCGGAGTATTTACGTAACAAATAAACGGAGTAACATTATAGAAAGTACTCTACTTCTATATCCTTCTAATCCGTTCCTATGGCTATCTTTTCACAAGTAAAAATGATTTCAAACTACTTATTCTGTTCTTACAGTTCTTACTCGATAGAAAAATGACAAAAAAACTGCTTTAGTAACGAAGTTTATTCATTTGCAAACTTTTTTTATAATATGAGCAATAGAATTATGTTTCGCTGAAAAAAGCACAGTTTTTGTAGTAGAGTAGTGTAAATGAAATCCAATGTGTAAAACTGTTGCTATGACGTTTTGAAATTAGTATGAAAAACATTGAACCGGGCATGTTCTATTGAGGTTAGCCCATTGATATACCACTCTGGTTAGCCACAGATTACACATTCAAAATAAGGTTTGTTTGGGTAGAATATTTTCAAAATGGAAAGCACAAATAGGTACCAACTTTAAAACTTTTTTTTTATTTATATGCTTTGAAAAAATAAATGTTTCAAATGAAATTAAATTTTCACATGAATGTTTCTTTGTTTAGAGATAGTTACTTTCGCTGCCAAATCAATTATGGCACCCAAACGACAAGTGAAAATTCCCAACTTCATAACTTTATTCCATAAAATAACCTAGAATTTTTATAAGCTAGTTGTTTAATGTATGTTTACACACTTTTCTGCAAGAATAGAAATACAATTGATATTTAAAGAAAGGCGAATAATAATGCATGCCCTTCCACCCCCAGAACCGGAGGCATGAGGACGACGAGGCATAATGGGGAAGAAATGCTGATGTTTTTAGAAGGGTGGCCCAGCGTTGCTAGCTACCCCAACCAGTCATACTGCATCTGAGGGTGTATTTACCCATCAATATTTACATTTCATTCGATATTAGGTGGATTTTATTATGTTTGAAAAATGTCTACTCATATTATTTATTACTTTACAAAAGTAAGAAAACGAAAACGTTTCGTTCAATTTTCTTCATAAATTAAAACAATTTAGAGGTTTTCAAACTATTAATGGATGTTTCAATCTGAAATTTGATATTCTTATTGTTTTTATTGTGTTCTATTTAATTAGTAGAACTTTTTAATCGTTAAAAAGTACTTCTTGATAATTATTAGTACGTGTGACAGCTATGTCCCCTTCTAACACATGTTCAAATTGAGATCAATTATGAACCATAATATAAGTTAGTATAATTACACAAGGCAAAAAACCTGCATTTAAAATAAATAAAAATATTTGAATCGCCTGGTAACCATCTTAATGATCAAGTTTAAATAATATTCCATTTATAACCCTTAAATATGGAAACTTTACAGTGTAATAACTAATAAAATAACCAACAATTTACTCAGAAATTAATAAAAGCATTCGTAATAAAAATGAAAATATTTAATAACTTTCGTTGCAAGTACCTACACACAAATAATATAAATAGATCGTCTGTAAGTGGCTTCTACACAGTTTGATATTACCTTCGTAAAGCGAAACAGCTGTCAACGCGTGATAATAATTTACCTGGCAGAACATTTTTTTTTATAAATGAATCGTTTTTTATATTGAATAATAATAATAGTTATTATTTAATTTTAAAACTGAATGTTGATCTTCTAATCCAGTCAGAAAAAAATGTGCACCAATTCACGCACTAGAGTTCCCCGTTCGAGAGTTGGAAGCTCAAAGGAGGCCTGTGCAGTCGGAATCCAAAATAATTATGATTTAAAAAAGCCAAATAAAAAAGTACTTTTGCCAAAGTAGAAGAATGAAATAAAATCTGACCTACGAATATATCAAATGTTATGATCGTTTACTTAATATTTTGCATGTTGGGAGATTTGATTTCATCACAACACTGCTTGTGTAGTCTGACATTATATAGTAGACAAAAAATTAAAGGGAACTGCGATCGTTTAAAGGGTTTTAAATGGCAACGCAAAGATGGCTCAAGGGAAATCAAAGTAAGTTTAAAAAGCAGAATGATTCAATTGCGTTTTTTTTTCTTTCACCGTACTTCAAAAGACAATTTTGATGTTAAAAAGCATTTTTTTTTCACTATTTAACATTATGCAAGTGCATGGAAGATAATTTACATGAAAGGGCGATTTTTTCGTATTTATGAAAATTATGTGTAAAAATAACTACGTATTAGATGTTAAATAATAAAAAATAAAAAAAAATAAAAAAAAAACAAAACAAAAAACAAAAAAGAAAATCAATTTCACAGATCAAATTTTTATTAAGAGACCATACTACGATCCACTAATTTCAACAGTTTGCTTATAAAGATCTTTTAAGTTGGACACTAGCTTCTTTGCTCGAAATTCTGATAAACAGCACTGAAATATACTTCCCTCGTTCCACTGTTCATTGGTTTATGCGTTTTAAATACTTTGAAACTATTAATAAATAATTAAAGTAGAAATAGTGTTCAATGATAATAGTTTGATACGAATTTTTGACAACCAACAATGATGTGATGACAATGTCCAGTTCCAAAATAATAAATGTCTATAATATTCTGGGAATCTATAGATAAATAGGTACCTACCAACATAAAGAGTGGACATTGTAAAAGTATATCACAATTTGTCTGTAAGTAAGAACTGGGATGTACGAAGCGCGCCCTCGTGTCGGACGACAGACAAAATATTTTATTGAATTCTTTCTTTCTCAAGTGCTCGGTCAACAGCGGAGGAGAAGTATGAAATGCCTCTGTCATTCCATTCGGTGGCCATTAAATAAATACCTTACATTTCGTGGGAACAGTGTGAATATGAATTTTATCGAATTGTATTCAAACAAATCTTAAATAAAAATAGCGTAATCGAAATTTCAATTTTTACCTACATCTGTAGTAGATTTTCCTACCTGGGTTTTTAACCCACGTGTTTGAATGCGGTCTTTTTAAATTTGTAATAGACGAAAGTTCGAATCGGTTTTGACAGAAGTATTAATTGGATCGAAAACATAGTTACATCGACGGCCTCCATGGTCGAGGGGTGAGGCTCTCGACTACGAATCCGAAGGTCGCGGGTTCAAATCCCGGCGGGCGCGAGTAATTTTTATTTAATTAATTTGTGTTGTTTCACAATTAATTCATTTAAAAATAATATATAGTATATTTGCGCACGTTCCAGAGTGGAAGATACTCTCAGTATCGCCCTGGTGAAAGACCACCATTCAGAATTGAAACGTTGCTTGAAATGGCTTTTTAGCCGTGTTTGGTGACCAGATCTGAATAGCCAGGTATTTCCCCCTTTCACCACCATTCTCTCCCCCTTCTCCTTCCGCTCCCCAATACCTTCAGCCTCACAACATTCCCCAAATGGGAATGCCATAGTCTCACTGGCTCCAGACGGTTGGGAGCAGTTTGGGACTCTTGTGTGGTATTCACATAAAAAATAAAAAAAAAATCGGGGTTCTATAATAGAAGCCCGAATAAATCTGGCTTCCAAGAAACTGGGCGTCTTGTATAAGGCTAGCAGATTCTGCAATCTGTAATTAAGTGTAACTGTAACTAAAAGACGTGTATAATAAAGTGTAAATTGGTTTATAAAGGAGATATGTAAAAATTAAAATAGAAAATAATATAATAACACTGGGTAATATGTAAACAACAGAAATGCAGAAGTTGTAAGTTGAAGTTTCACATAACCCGCCTCACTCGGCTAGCCTGTGTTGAGGCAGTAATTTTGCCAAATTATTTTATAATTTTATAATACCTATGAATATACACTTTTATTAAAATGTGCTCTGTAAATGGTTAAATCAATAACTATGGTAAATGTCCTATCACTACTTTTAATCCATTTTTTTACATTGTGTTGAAAATTGGATTAAAATTGTGGTGAATGTTGAAAATTCTTATCGCAAAGTACCTAAAATTACGTTGCTCAAAAGTAGTATGAGTTACAGGAATTTGGAGTAAATCTTTGTTAGTATTTCTAGTAATGCGAGTGTTTAGTCTTTTTTCATAGTATTTACGTTTGTTTGTATAAAGATGAGTGAGGATTGTTTTAGCTTAAACCTCAGATTTTCATTATATTAAAGATTGAATTAGAGTCTGTAATTAGAGATAGCTTAAGGATTATTTACACAATGGTTTTCTGTGCCTTTATGAGTGGGTCTAGTGCAGATGAAGCACCACCTTTTTGCACCGTACCGATTGTATGAGATTGCTCTACACTTCATTAGTTAGAACTCAAATGAAGTATAATTCACCTATTTGTATAAAGCACACTCTAACAGCACAGAATGGGTTAAGCACAAATTTATTAGGTTTATAAATTTTACGCTCAAAATTCCAATTGAAAACATTAATTATATAAGTTTGATGAATCGATTGCATCTAATTACGCTGCCTGACAGAAGAAATAATACTGAGCAATTTTTGAGCTGAAATTTTGCCTCAATTTACGATCAATTTAGGATATCGATTATTGTGGATTAAGTTCCGCTCAATAGAGGACTAGTTATGAACGGGATATATGTCACCGCAATGTCAAATTTCATTACTGTTTGGCGATCTATTTTTACGCGATTCAAATATTGAATGACAACATTTTGTTTCCGTTTCCGAATGTCAACATGTTATTTTTACATTTTAAATAAAACTGAAGAGAATCTCACTTATTTTACTTATTATAAGACACGTTTTGTATTGTTTTTTCACGAAAGAGAAGTTTAAATGTCTAATATACGTCTATGAAAGTGGGCGGTCACTATTTTATAGTCTACGAAAGTAGGCGGGCACCTCCATAGACAATTTAGGATGAAAAATGATTGGAAACAGGCAAACAGAGCGAATGCTCAACAAAGAACTTGATCGGTGCCTCAGATTGATCATTGGAAAAGTTAGGAAGAACGGCCGTTAGTTGTATTATATAGTGTCATTAACCACCTTATTGACATCTCTGCCATCGTCGCCACTATTAAATTCCATTTACTGACGAGGAACACTAAACAAAATGTAACTTTATTTCTGGGACACGTACGCAACCAACCATCAGTCACCAACAATAGGATGCATGGTCTCGGCAACAAGTTTGGAGATATTGCTGATATTATATTTACCGACTTCATTCATAAAATAAAGCGCCATCTATTCCACAATGAATTATTGTAGTGGTCTTTGATTATTCGTGTTATGATATTGTTTTACTTTTAAAAAGTTATTTTATGTTACTGTTGAACCTTTTAAAAAGATTGTTTATCATTACTTTATGAATAAAAAACTCTACATACTTACGAGTATAATTGTCGATAGCTCATTATGCTCGTTTTCTGTTCTAAAAGTCCGTGTAAAAGCCCAGATGGGCAGATAATCAAAAAAATTAATTAATTGTATATCTTTCAATTGGATTTTTTAATGTTCTTACTCACGTATGAACAATCAGTAAAAGGCAGTTTATTAAATAAATAAATGAATTTAAAATTATGTTGTATTTACCACTTTATTAATATGCACATATCTATGTTTCGAAAGCGATGCTTTCTTTATCAGGAATATATATAATATTAAAGAATAATAATGTAAGAATAGACAAATTATAAACATTTAAAAAAATATATTTGATTATCAATTAAATTCAATTACTATTAACGCTTTTTCTGATTTCTAAAATTTGATATTTGTCTAATTGTAAACCGGTTGTACTTTATCAAGAGAATGAAAGGTTTCTAAAATACGGTTCGCAAACTCAGAACAATTGTTATTATTTAAACACCTGATAAATAAATCATCGCTTTCGAAAGTGATGTGAATATTAATTAGTGAATACAAAATAATTTTTAATTCATTTATTAACCACCCTACCCATACGAAAGTACGTGATATGGCCGCTATATTATCACCCGAACGCAACAAGCCGTATCCCGTACGTTGAGGTATAAAAAAACTATACCCGAAACCCACAAAACATTCATATGCGCCAATTTTGTTCTTGCATCATCTCGTTTAGTATTTCGAGGTCAGTCGAAACTAACGGATGTGTTCGGGTATTTTCGTCTCTCCCATAAAAGTTGGTATATCGTAAACACTTGTTGTTATTGCTAATCTAATAAATATGTAAAATTCCCATTTTTTTACCTACTTTTTGACTAATAACCCAAAGGACGGGCGGTTAATAATGACGCCACAAAATGAATTCCAATCTTTTGAAGAAACTATATTAAAAAATAATCTGTTGGTACGTGTTTCCAGAACACACTGTAGGAGTATTATCAACTGGACATTCCTTGTGTGAAATAGCGTATTTATTTGTCCATCGGCACGGACTAGCTACGGACTGGGGAGGTCTGGCATCTTTCAAATATTATAATCGTTCTATTCTTTATTCAAATAGACCTGTCAGTTGGTTACATCCAATAATAATGACGTCAAACGTTCCCTTTAATTGTTGAATAAGAATCGATAGCCGTCTGTTGGGTTCAAATCATATAGTTATAAAGTTGTGAATTCTTGCTTGTCGTTTGGGTGCCATAATTGATTTGACAGCCAAAGTAACTGTCTCTAAACGAACAAGCATTCATTTGAAAATTTTATTTCATTCCAAATATTTATTTGTTCAAAACATAAATAATAAAGTTCTTAAGTAGGTACCTGTGCTTTCCATTTTGAAAATATTCTATACAAATAAACCTTCTTCTTTTGAATATGTAATCTATGGGCTAACCTCGATACAACATGGCGGGTTAAATGTTTTTCCTACTAATTTTAAAACGTTATAGCAACAGTTGTACATATTGGATTTCATTCGAACTTAATTTAGTAATTTTCGAGAAAATCGAGGACACACAGAGAAACATTCATTTATATACATATAGAGATTATCAATGAATGCCAACGAATATTTGATTAAAATAAATAATATTTGTCAATTCGTTGTTCCATCTAAAAATTAGTATATATAAACATAAAAGTAATATTTTAAGGCTCCATAAAATAGTTTCGTTGTCTAATAACTTAGATATTCTAGACAGAAATTGCTATTTAAATTTCATGACACCAGAACTCATAGTTCGATAGCTTTAGCTGAGAAAAAAAAGCGCCGTGTTCCCACCCAGGCGTCGAAAATTCAATGATCTGCTAGCAAGTCCTTAATCATTACACATGCAATATTTTCCACTTTTATTGATGAAAATATGAGGAATTCTAAAATTTTAATCTCATTCGTGCCTCACACTGTCTTTTCGATACATTTTAAATTTTTTTAAAGTATATCAAATTTAATAATGTTTTCATTAACTTCTGCAAAATATTTTAGTTTTTATTACTGTGACAGCTGTTTCGGCATTCAAAGCCATTTTCAAACTGTAGTTAGGTCACATTGCGACGACTTACTTATATGATTTTATTAACCCCAAACCTATTTTAATTTTTATAGTATTTGAAACAATTTGTAAATATTTTCGGTAAACACAAAATATTTGTTATCAAAATTCTCTCTTTTCTGGGGTTACCTCACAGTTAAAATCTGCTTTTAATGATGGTAGATTTTCTTAATTGTTTTATAATGACGTGAATGCTATTAAGCCAATGAATTTAAATATGCGGTAAATTCGTGAATTGTTAAAAAATCTTTTATTGTCCCGTAACCCAAAACATATTCTTTTAACACAGCCATAAGAAAATTGATTTTTGGATTTTGTATTTTGTGTTATTCCGCGATCTGAACAATATTCCGTGTAGGTACAGCGCGAGCTTTCCCAGCTCAATTCACAAAAGATCCGTCTCAATTCCTTCTACAAACAGTCTCGTCCAGCGTTGTTTATTCAGCGAGATCGCCTTGAGACCAGACTGGCCTATAAAAATATTGTGCCGAACTGTCAAACCCTTGTTCGCGGGACAATACGTGCATTAGTCCGACAGAGCTGGAGAGAGCCGGGGCAGGATGAACTGGTGGGGCTAGGTGAACCAGTGGGGCTAGCTAAACTTGGTGCGTCTATATTATGTACAGTGGCGTGCACAGAGTTTTTATATCGTATTGTAATTTTTTGTGAACAGTGTCAGTGAACATTTTTCCCTCTTCCTGGGTCAACTGTGGTTAGATGTGCACAAATGTGGAGATAATCTTCTCTACCCAGTGAGCGGGATGCGTATTGTTACTGCAGGGCTTTTATTTATTTTTATTTCAAAGAACTGTAAACTGTGTTTGTTCTAGCGGCACTTGCTGATAGCAATCTTATGTTTAAGCCGGCTCACTAAGCACTCAGCAGCCGAGGTTGGAGATGAAGGGATTAGAGTTCGATTCTAATTTGGAATCGAACTCTAATCCCTTCATCTCCAGTAAAATCCAGTAAAATGCTTTGGCTAAATCTATTATATGTTTTCGGAGTGCAGGAATTTTCGAGCCAGTGTTAATTCTACTATTCCTGATCAACCAGGGACTTTTGAAGAATCGTTGGAACAATACATTCTGGAATAATTCTAGCCTTTTTGTATTTGAAATAGCCCATTTGCGTATGTTAATTTTGGTCGGATTGTCGATGTGTAAATGAGAAGTTTGTTTTTAGGTTGATTTTACTGTTGTAGCTGATAAGGGAGTAAAACCAGGGTAGACAAAAAAAAAAAAAAAACAACGCATTAAATGATATTTTAAGAATTTACTAATTTACATAAGACGTGGTAAGTTGTCGCTACAATGGCTAAGCTGCTGGCATTAGCCGATGTTGGTTGGGATTACCTGCCACATTATATAAAATCAATGACAAATAGTACTGCAATATCATGGAATGTGCAGTGTTTTCAAATATTGTGTCCCGTGCGTGCAAAATTATCTTCTCAGGCGAAAAATTTGTAATTTAACGTTTTAATCTGGAGTGAGCTACCAGGTAAGTATGTTTCTGTATCTGTACATAATAAGGTAAACCCTAGCAAGTAGTATTTGTACAACGCCCTTGAGGTGATTTTTCACAAAAACGACACTATAGATTACTTCCAAGTATTATTATTATAACCGCTTCATGTATGCATATTAGAAGCCAATTACTGAATATACAAAATTTCCTTTTTTTCGGCCGCACAATTGCATGAAAGAAACCAACTTAATATGATAATATTTCGTTAGTAAAGTTGTGACAATTAATAGAGGTACCAGCCGATGGCACTGATTGCTACGTTTGTGATTTGTATCGCGAAAGGAACGGCCTTTTTTGACACTAACGAGTCTTCCCTTGAATGCGCATTACGAAAATATGTACATTTTTGTGTAGAGTACAGTCAACATCTGAATGTGACATTTGCGTTATCCTGAATACTTAGTTCCTAATTTAAACACGTTATAGTTGGATAGTTGGTGGTTTGTAGCTAGAACTTGCCAACATAATGTTATCATTATTTCGTTAGTAATGTTATGCTAATTAATAGAGGTACCAACAGATGGCATTGATTGCGGCATTTGCCGGATATAAATTTGTACCGAAAGGCACGGTCTTTAAGACCCTAACACAAACAAGTCGTCCCTTGAATGAGCATCGCGCACGCATTAACATTTTTTTGTGTCGAATGAAGACAACATCTGAATATAATGTTTACGTAATTTTGCATAGTTAGTTCCTGCCATTGACACCTTTAGGCGCAAGCGCTGCTGAATTTCTTAGTTAATACTCGGCGTGTATTTTTGAAAGTGTAGATTGTTTTCTATTTTATTATTATTTTTATTTAATGTGAGTAAAGTACGGTAGGCAGTGCTTATATGTCTATATGGAATACACGCCTCTGATTATATGACTAGGAGCTAGCACCCCGCAAAGTGGGGGGCAGTTAAATAAACAAACACGCCAATGATAAATACACATGGGATCTACTGAAAATTATGAAAATTTAAAATTAAAGACTATGAAAATTTGTCACCACAAATTAAAATAACAAAATTGATACCTATTCAAGAATGCAAAAAATAATTAATGAAATTAAAATTATTTTTTAATCACCACTTATTTTATTAATATACATACACACATATCCACATGTTTCGAAAGCGATGCTTTCTTCATCAGGAATATATAGAATACTAAAAAATAATAATGTCAAGTATAGACAAATGATAAACATAGAACACAATAATTTAAGAATAGACAAATTATAAACGTAAACAAAAATTGTTTAAAGTATGTAAGTAATTAATAAAACAATATTATAAAACATTGAATAACAAATTTGTATTAGAAATTAAAAATAAATTATATTTATTATTAATATTAATATGAAAATAAATTCAACAGATAGATACGAGTATTTGCTGCATCGTCTTCGGGCTGCATCCCTGAGTTTCATCGTCGGCTCATAAAGCTGAATGATACGTAACCCAATCTCAATATTACTCAAAAACATTATGTTTTTTTTAGTACTCAATTTTAAAATAATTTTTTTCCTCATAGCACCAACCAGTACCTATCAAACACATACATAATCTCCTTACAATTAATTATTATTTATTTTTACTAAATATATTATATTACCATACTATGTTAATACTAGTTTTTCTCCCTTTTGTTTTTGTATAATGGCACTTAATATGAACTAAACTTGTCAATTTGACCGTCCTAAAACGGGATTTGTTCCTAGTTGGGCAGTCAAAGCTTTCTTAAATGTTTTTGTTAAATAATGTGTGTTTCAAATAAATAAATATTAATATTATTATTTTAACTATAAAAAAATGATTTCTAATCAAATTTAATTCATTATTAACCCTTTTTCTGATTTCTAAAATATCAAATAATTTTTAATTAACTTATTAACAATGACGCCACAAAGTGAATACCAATCTTTGAAGAAATTATAAAAAACAATTATTTATTGAAAACTGTTACCTAAGTTATTGCCGCAAACATAATTTCAACACAGGAATTATTATGTCGCAGCCTTCAAACTTCAGGGTTATTCAAATGGCGGACTTAATTTCGCACGCTCTCCTCTGATACACGCGGTCGGCCCGACCTTTTTCCTTTACAGAGACATCCAGTTTGCTCAAATTGGTGATACAAACGGCAAGTGCTCTTTCTAGTTGGAGGTTCAATGTTAAAATGGAGACAAAAGACACGCTGCACTACAGTTGCTGACACAGTTTTACAGAACTCACGAACACAAAAAACCTTGTGCTGCATAGTAACCATTTTCCTCATAACTCACGTGAGATGGAAGTTTGGCAGCGCGAGCACTCTAGCGGTCGTTTGCACAACTATGAACGATCTAGCGGTGGGATTCGAACCTTTCGGACCTCCTCTTTCAATTGCTATGTAGATCATTCACATATAGATTGGGTTTTCTCATACATAGTTCAAAGGCGTTGACAAACCTCGCAGTTATAAGACTGCTTTACTTCAGTTTAGTGCGTAGCATTCTCGAGAGTGGATCTCAGGTATGGGAGCCAGAGGACACCGTCTATGTACTAAGGGTCGAGAAAATCCAAAAGAAATTTTTACGATTCCTCTACATGAAAGAGTTCGGCTTTTACCCATTGCTCTTTCCAACAGCATTTCTCTCGGGAATGCTAAGCTAAGTTCTAGGAGAGATATAGCATTATTGCTTATGGCTCATAAACTATCGAACGGTGTATTATCAATACCTGACATCCTGGCTGAAATAGGATATTATGTCCCTAATAATTTCACGCGAGGCCGCCAGCACAGGCTTCTGTTTCAGGTGCAGAACTAACTTACGATGATGCCTCTGGGAAGACTTACTAGGTTAATTAACTGCCTCGCAAGAAATGTGGATATTTTCCACATGATCTACAATAATTTAAGCACGAACTAAGTATTACGTTATAATATTATGTTCCTACTTATAACCCTTTTAGAACTATTTTTGTTTTACCTATATTATATAATTATGTTAACTATATTTTTTGTAATTTTTTATCGCTTTTGATTTGTATTGGTGTTTATAACTATTTTTACAAAATAAATAAATATAACGTATGATTCAGGAAATATGGAGGAACGAAATTGAGTGCATCATTTGAAATAACCCTCTATGTGTTCAACTAGGTGGGGTCGAGGAATTCTACTACTGTACAAGGGGAGTTCTAAGACCAATGTAATTATTTATAAAATGTCATTATATAGGTTTTAAGTGCAATTTCCTAAACTTTGAAGATCAACGTATTTTAGCCTATACGAGGATATGTTTGAAATCTCTTCCCGGCATGAAATATGTTCAATTGTGAGAAGAGATACAAAAAGTCTGATCTAGTTATTTTGGGGCATAGAATACCAATTAAAAGTAAATTAAATTGATTTTCGTGACTGTTTGAATGAATGAATAAGACGGAACATTGTCGTGGTGAAACAATGTTGTATTTTGAGTTGTTTCTCAACAATGGCGGCTCGTAACTTATCCATAAGGTCATATTAATAATCTTTCTTGATTATTCTTCCCTTTTTTTATAGAAATTTGAAAACAAAATCCTTGAGCGTGCCAAAAAAATGATGCCAAATCTTGAACTGTCAATGAACAAGGCTTTAACTTCTTAGGGGGCCTATCTCATCCCTTTGTCCACGGTTCAAATTGCTCTTTGAACTTTGTTTTATTAATAAATTGAAGTCATCAGATAATAAAATTAGATACAAAAAAGCTTTTTTATTTATCAAATTTGAGATTGCTTGTGTTTTTTTCCAGTCAGCATTCGCGGAACCCATCTTGAGAATACTTTTGACACGCCTAAATTATGAGTTAAAATTAAATTTGTTAAAATGAAATAATTCTCTAATATTTATGTAGATTCACTCGCCAGTCACTCAAACCATATTTGGCACTTTAGGAACATTTTCTGTAGTAGCTGACGACGAAGACCTGCCATCGCAGGGGTCATCTTCGATGGATGTTTTGCCTCTTCTATATCCAGCAGTCAATCACTATGATATGGACAGGTGAGAAGCCACAGTACAATCGGAGCATATTTAAAAAAAATTGCGCTGAGTTCTGGCCTCACAAAAATAAAATCAAAAGCTGTAAAATTTGTGTAGAACAGCTGCAGTTTTACGAACATTTTGAACTACGTATTATTGCATAATATTGACTTATAGACTCAACTATGACTATTATGTAATAACATTTTGATTATATTATCTTATTGTGGCATTGTAGGGAGTTTATGGCGAGAAAGGGGCGATTACTCTTATTATGAAATTGAACAAACCATAAACGTGTCTTCATTAGAAAAACGTAGGAAATACTTGGATCTGATTTGCATTTTCAAAAATATTAAATGCATTATTGACTCACATTCTTGGTTTCAACTCATCCAGTTTAACATTTCTAGCCGTAGACTCGGAAATAAGGAATTATTTTCCTCAATAAACGCCCTACTCATTTAGGATACCATTCTCCACCGTTTTATTTTATTTATTTTTGAGAAAATTAACAACAAATCCACAATTTACATATAAATAACAACAACAAAAAAACAATAAATCTTGCCAATTATAAATTTTCCGCTGCTGATGATAAATACTATGAGTATAGTGTGACAGTATAATAATAATAAATAATAATTGGATTACTTCTATAGCGCCATTTTCGTGGGAAACTCACCTCAAGGGCGCTTTTTATATACATGTTTCAATATATCATCAGTTAGCTTAAACTATGTCAGTCGATGGAGGGGAGGGTGGAGGGGAACATAGGAGTGGGATAAAGGTACAAAGGACTAGAGTAAATGGAAAGGTGGTTTAATTTATCTAGTTTGAGAGCGGTCGTGTTATGGAGTTTAGTTTAATATCACGTAGAGTTGAGTTAAAAATGTCAATGTGGTAATAATTTAAGTTGAATATGTACGTAGACCTGTAGATAAGAGTTTTGTTTGGAATTGGTTTTACATGAGGGATATAAAAAAGTAAGTGACTGTCTGCTGTTGCGATTTGGGATATGAAATAATAGGCGTTTGAGAAGATCAGGACTATCAAATAAGTTGCGTGCGATTTTAAGGAGAAAAAAAAAACTGTCCAGAATGTCGGGACTTGTTAACTCAAGCCAGCTACTAGCCTAAATATTTTTTGTCAGACTTACAAATGCATTTTGTGTAATTGGACAATGGTCCGTTAATCTATCTATCAATATAAATAAAAAATAATGTTTGTCTGATTTTCCCGAAAATTACGTAACAGATTTCAATGGAAATAGTACAGCTCGTTCTTTTTAGTGCCGGGGAGGTTTAGAGAGTAGTGTGAATTAAATCCAATATGTAAAACTGTTGCTATAACGTTTTCAAATTAGTATGAAAAACATTAAACCCGCCATGTTGTATTTAGGATAATTCATAGATATATCACTCTGGTTAGCCACAGATTACATATTCAAAAGAAGAAGGTTTGTTTGGGAAGAATATTTTCAAAATGTAAAACACAAGTAGGTACCTTCTTAAGAACTTCATTATTTAGATATATTTTTAAAAATAAACGTTTGTAATGAAATAAAGTTTCCAAATTAATGTTTCTTTATTTCATTGTTTAGACATAATAATAGTCGTCACAACGCATTACTTTCGCTGTCAAATCAATTACGGCACCCACGCGAGCTAAATTCATAAATGTATTGTAACAAAAAAAACCAACAAGGCCGGGTACACATTAGCTAGTAAAAATAAAAATAAATTCAACCATTTTCAGTTGCAAATCTTGTGGAAATTTGTTATAAATGAAATCTTAAATATTAATAAATAACTAACTTTTTTAAATTATTTTTATAATGTTTTCATTTTAGTACTGCAATGTTATGTTTCCTCTTAACAGATCGCCATTGCCAATTCTACTTTTATAAAAAAATAATATTTGCGCGGTTGAATACCCAAGTGTCTACATCAATAAATACTTAAATATACGATGTTATAAAAATAAAGGAACTTCTTCAAAATTTCGCAGAACATCTCTTAGTGAATAATCACGTCCCGCTTGATAACAACGAGCCTAAACCCCTACATATAGAAAGAAAGGGTCTTAGATTAAATTTACTCAAATAATTAGAAATTAATAAACGAAAGAGTGATCCTAATATAACATTAATTAATAAAGTAAGGAAAATTATAAATCCACCGCTTCTCAGTATGTTCACATTATCAAAACAATATATCACATTTAAAAAAATCAATTAAGAAAACATCATCCTTTAAATACGGGGAAAGGCATTATAAGTGTAAAAACCTCACAGAATAGAGAATTTTAATTATTTTCTAACTCAATCGGTTTTACCGATACTAAATCATTATTTGTAAAAACCCGTCCAAATTAGAATTGGGTGGGAGCAAATAAAATCATTCAAATAAGTTGTCACAATGTGGATTAACCGCATTTTGAAAATGGCCTTGAACGCCGAAACAGCTGTCAAAGTAATAAAAACTAAAAATACTTGCAGAACTTAAGCACCTGTTGATAAATTTGTGTACCTAGTGGTTATTGTTGAAAGATTATTCGTTTTTTTATTTGTTTAATAATGATCAAAATCACGGCAGAATGTCAGAAACACCTCCCTATTGTACGAAAGAAAACAAAGCTACCAACATTTTTTGTAGGAACCTATTTGTCTGGTAATTGTACCATTTCTCCCGCGAGTTTCAACCCGCCCCAGGCAACGCCCCCAGAAGCGGTACAACCGTTGACACAATCACACCACAAATTATCCGCAATTGCCCTCTCGCCCGAGGGAGGCAGCGAGGCATGCAGTGCAAGTGTAGCCATGTCGCAGGCAGCCCCGACACCATCCACCATCCACCCTCACCCCCCATTAGATATTAGACCGATACGGTTACACAAGGGCGGGAACCCCTAATCTGGTTTCAAATGATTTTACTCGAACGCCCCGGGCTGGACAGTTTGTTAATAGTCAGGTTCATCACCAACGTAATTGATTTTTGTGGTTTCTGATAATATGACAATAAAGCCACATTCAGACAGAGGTAAAACATTTTTATAAATATTTAAAAAGTAATTTTTAACAATTTTTATTTATTATTTTAATATTGAAAAGCGTTCCGGAAATTTTAGTACTAGAGTTAGAGAGGACCGGTGTTTAAGTGACAATAATATGGAACTCCAGTCCATTTTTTAATCAATAATGACGTACAAACTTAAATACCGGTATATTTAGTTTTTTTTTTCTAAAGTAAGTATGTACAGTAAAAATAATTTTCAAGGTTTTAATTTTTGGAAGTCCGCCAAAACGCTTCAAATCTATGGCCGGTCGGTTTTGATCAGTTTTGAGGTTAGAATTTCGAATGTTATTTTATATTCTATTCATAGTAAACCATAACTAAACATAAGTAAGAAAATTATGTTCCTTTTTAGAAACTTTAACTCAAATAATTGATCATTAATATTATCATAATATCCGTATTGATAATTGGTTTGGCATGAATATTCCAAAATCTTTAATTAATAGGAGTTTTTTTTATATTAAACAACAATTATAGAGCTTAAAGTCACCCAAATTAGATTTACATTTCGTCAAAACTACAAAAACACATATTTAAAATACGAAACAAAATAGAAAAATATGAATTATCAGACTAATCCAAAAACAGAATGCGCGTGTGACGTCAGATGTTCCAAATGCAGTGGTACCAACATAACAACGTGTTGTGATGAGGCGATTGTTTTATCAGTTTTAAATAACGATTTATAAATTCTACATATAATATATAATCAAAGTTATATTTTCGGAATCGGCGTTTGCTGATTTTGTTTATAATTTGTCTATGCTATACGTTGTATCCTGACGAAGGTTTGGTTCCAAAACCATGTAGATACTTATTTAATAAAAGAGTGGTTTAAACAATATATTTTTTAAACCACTATTTAATATATAAATATTCCCTCATCGAGATACACAGTATACTGAGAAATGATGACAAGCATAGACAAATAAAAAACATAGAAAAATAATAACTTAAGAATAGACAAATTATGAACATAAACAAAAATTAAAAATAATTGATGAAAGTGGGTAAGTAATTAATTAAAAATTAAAATATTAAATAATAAATTTATTATTTAAGGAAATATTTGAACATTGATTTAAATTTTAAACAAAATATTTCCTATTACTTTTAATTTAAAATGACAGCACAAAGTGATTTTACATGTATTAATATTATTTGTTTTAATGGTTTAAATACAATTTTTAATTATTAGTTATTTTTATTGAGATTTAAAAACCTCATTGTAATATTTAATCATTGAAGAAAAAAATATTAATATGACCTAAATGAAAGATGAAACCGGACAAAGGGACAGAAACTAAAAAGATTTCAGTCGCATCTGGGACTCGAACTCAGGTCCTCTGCCTATCTGGGGCAACGCTCAACAGACTTAGCTAATGAGACCAGTTCAATTTGTGTCATCTTCATCGATATCATATCTCAAATTCAAGATTTGTGAATATTATTTTTCATTTTTAATATCATATTATTGGCAGCTATTTTTATGATGTTTACAAAGTTCTACCCGAACTCAATTGCGAACTTAAACAGTGTCTCGGATTAAAATCCGACTCTTTATTTATATGAGACATCTATTGACTTTTTATAAAAGTCTAAAGAATCTGTCATATTTGAGGATGCTGTATGGATGGTCTTTTAGAGAATAGGAAGGAGTGAACCTGGGTTTTGAAGAGAGACATGTTTTATGAGGGAGGAAACGAAACGCAGATGCCGGCAGATCGTTCCACCTGTCCAAATATCAATGTCCTTCATTCTCTTCAAACTTTCGATGCCTCAAAATGGCTGCTCCGCTTAAAATAGTATATATTTTAGCAACTATTTCGTCAGTGACGCTTAATTCTGATTTTATCTCTGTAAGTTTCCGGGAATTCATACGGAATCGTTACACAGCGGCATGATAATGATGGTATAGGCCCAAAATAAAGCAAAGCGTGGGCGAGTGCTTAAAGTATCCCTTCTAATGTGAGATTATGAAACCTCCAACCTTTGAACCTATATTTATAGTCTCGCCCGCAACAGTAGCCGAGGGGGGTCCTCCGTGTCTAATGCCGCCATAATGGCAGCCGTCACAGCCAGGTGACCGCCGTTTATCTCTGGTTATACTTTATTACGCTGTCTATGGTAGCTATACTGGGTGCCCAGTTGTTTATGGTGCGCTAGCTACTGTGGCCGGTGTCTATGGTCGGCCCGGGTGACTTTATGGGCGCTGCGGGCGGCAAAAAGCGCGCGTAATTACTACAGAAGAAAAATGGAGAGAATAGCGAGGAAAACTATACCGTGCATGCTAAAAACGAGCAGGGAAAATACTAATCTATGGTGGATTTTTGCATGGATTTTGGATTATCCACAAAACAGGTCATAAAGCTACATTAACTTTTTAGAATTTAAAAAACTGTGAAACAGATAATCTGCAGCATCAAGCGATAGACTTTTAAATAAAAAAAATGTACATTGCTTTATCTGTCTGAAGTTTGTGGGTAATCGGAACCATTTTTAGACATTTCCATTATTTTTATCATGGACTAACTGAAGTACCCGGCGTAGCCTGGAGTCATGTACGGTTAGGAATAAAATTTTGATGGTGTATTAACCCTACCCCTACCCAGTAATATTCCTCTTATTTTGAACGTCGAGTAGACAAAATTTCATTAATAAATACCAGCATTCTGCTTTAAGGGGTAGGAAAAGGGGATGGGGGTGGTTTTAGAAATCTCATGTAAAAATATATATTTATATAGATTAGTAAACGGCGATTCTGAATATATAACGTTTATTATATATAATTATACGTAGATTTTAAATTCGTTATTCAAAGGTGAATTAAAAAATGGAACATCTGACGTCACTTGCGCATTCTGTTTTTGGATTAGTTTGGAGATTTTTATTTTTCTATTTTGATTTGTATTTTAAATACGTGTTTTTTTTAGTTTTGGCGAAATTTTAACTAAATTTGGGTAACTTTAAACTCTATAATTGTTGTTCAATATAAAAAAAACTATTGTTAATGAAACGAATTCCTATTTGTAAAATGTCTAAATTCCAATACTCTAGTATTCATAAGGAACCCAATTATCAATACGGAGCTTATGATAATTTTAATGCTCAATTCTTTGAGTTAAATTTTCTAAAAGGGTACATAATTTTCTTACTTATGTTTAGTTATGGTTCACTATGAATGGAATATAAAATTATGTACGGTAAAGCTCATCCTCGTTTTGACATTTGACATTCTAGCCTCAAAACTGATCAAAACCGATTGGTCATAGATTTAGAGGATTGAAAAATTGAAACTTATTATTTTAACTATGAAAACTACTAATATGTTAAAAAACCTATTTAGAACAAAATGTTTGCATAATTATTATTATCGTGGTGTAAAAATGTCAAAGTTTATTTAAATAAATAAATTTAATTGGGGGTTTAGAATATGAAAACAACAAAAAAACCTCAACTAATAGGGTGCTTCAAACGGTGTAATTAAGCAAGTCCATACAGTAGTCAATAATAAAGGGTAGCATTAACTGACAGTCATATTCAGACAGTATTAATCGCAGCCAGGGGCGTGCCGTCCATATGACATATGAGCATTGCCTGTACTACTTCACTCGCATAAAAAATGTAAATATTATTAAAATTTCTTCAATTTTTCCAAGAAACCAATCTACACATTCAAAAATGCACGCGAGGTATTTACTAAGAAATTTAGCACCGCGTGCACCTAGGGGCCAGTTTTATAAACGAACTAGCAAATTTCTGTTACGTAACGAACCGTTTCGTTAACGGACCGTTATCCGTCCGTTTTTTGACTTGAATAATTATTAATCGCTCTTCGTCACTTTATATGTTGTCTTTTTAATGGAAATATTTTTCACGGTTTCAAATAAGCGATCGTCGGGCAACAACTGACAGCTGTTAAACAAGCGGTAATCTGGCGGTAGACCAAATTTTCGTTAAAAATGGAATCAATTATTACGAACGGATGGTTATAAAACCGACCATGAAGGTATCAAAGGGAGAAACTAATTGAGCAAAATTACGTACGCATTATATTCAAATGTTGTCTTCATTCGACACAAAAAAGCATAAATGTGTGCCCGACGCTCATTCAAGTAATATATTTTATTTAATTAATTTGTGTTGTTTCACAATTAATTCATTTAAAAATAATATATAGTATATTTGCGCACGTTCCAGAGTGGAAGATACTCTCAGTATCGCCCTGGTGAAAGATCATCATTCAGAATTGAAACGTTGCTCAAAATGGCCTTTAGCCGTGTTTGGTGACCAGATCTAAATAGCCAGGTATTTCTCCTTCTCTTCACCTTCCTCTCGCCCCTTCTCCTTCCCCTCCCCAATACCTTCAGCCTCACAACATTCCCCAATTGGGAATGACATAGTCTCACTGGCTCCAGACGGTTGGGAGCAGTTTGGGACTCTTGTGCGGTATTCATATAATTTTTTTTTTAGAAAAGATAATCCCAACCGACATCGGCTTCAGCCATTCTTATCGGATAAAAAATTCCTACCCTGATTAAAAACTCTGTGCACAACACTGATCGTGGGTGCCCTAGCGCCCCTCCGCTAATTTGTCAAGGTGTCTAATTTCATACGCCCAGTTCCCTCTGCCTGTCTGTCTGTTGCTTGCTTCCAGACTGAATAAAGGCACATCAAATAAATAAAACAAACACCCAAATACCCGTATCATGTTCACGGAAAACATATCAAACTTCGGCCCCGAAAGTAATTCTGCTTTGTAGGTAGAATAATGATGCATTCTTTGTTTCTTAAAGCTGTTCTTTAACTTTTAAGTGTTGTGTGTTGACTTTTTGCAGGCGGCGTCTACTGCGCTAGTTTCGCGCGCAATTTTCCGCTTTCCGTTCTCTTTATTTCGAAGAACGAGTCGCACGGGTTGTTTTGTATGAAATTGCTGGAAACGGATTGTAATGAATTCAAACGGTATTTTGCTGCTACCACAAAAAGTATTCATTATTTGGGAATTCTGATTGAAAATTTCTCTGCTACGTAACATTCTACATCAAAGAAAATAGATTTCGAACAGATTATCTGATAATGTTAAGGCGAAGCACGGTACTGAATAATACATATCCATTGATTCTGTTTTATACCATGTTTTTTATCCAGTTAAGATCTTTTCCCTAAAAATACACGTAATGTAAAATAAACTCAGTCAAGTAAATACAACCATCAGATGGTAATAGTAATAAGGCCAAAGAGCCGCAGTACTAGTCAGCTAGATCATGAGAGGTATTGCAAAGCCCTATTTAGTTAGAAGATTACGAAAGAATCCATAAAATCAAAAAAAAAATACCATATATCTGCGTTTATTAAATTTCAGAAATAACGTGATCGTTAGTAATAGAAATCAATAGAAAAAAAAAACGAATTAGATCTAGTATTTTGATTTATTATGTTGTTTCTTGTGTCTAAAGCAGGGGCTCCAGATCAGTAGGTATATATTTAAAAATCATCAGTGTGCACTTGACGTAAAAAAAAATGAGCGCTTTTATAATTTGCGCTACGGCACGGCGATGACACGGCACGACATGACGACATAACAACGAAGCAAAATGTGCGAGTTTGTATAAAGACGCTATACTTTAACCGTTGAATACCTAGCTCCCCGTAAAGCCGTGACGGAAATTTTGAGAGTGTACTGTGTAGTTACAAGAATAATTTGATATGTGAGTGAGTCCACCATTCCGAGACACTGCCCGCCCGCGCTCGCCTTGCCCGCTGTCCACCGACTTCCATAACTTGCGAAGCGTCACTTGCGCGCTGACGGTATATGTTGTTGCTTCTTTTATGAGATGCGAATACTGCACAAATGCCGTTCACGACCACGGCGTAAATTATTAAAACGATCGACTGCGTGGCTTGCAATGAGAATTTTTTGCTTAATTAATGTCTTAGTAACGATGTAGATCGGCACTGAAATTACAGCCACGTGTAGGTACGTATCATTAAGTGGGTGTACATTCTACACGTCTCCCTAGAGTGCATTGCCTTTTGAAATTTGATACAGTTTCGTAGTGTTTCTATTGATCTAGTTCTACCATCGTGTAAAGGGAGAATTTATGTGGATAAGTGTCGCGTTTCGCCATGCCTAGATCCTGGAAGTAGTTGCTAGCTCTGCTGGTGGAACTAATAGTCAGGTAGGGAAGGACAAATAATCCTGTTTACCGAGGATTGCGCCCTGCTGAAGGGATGTATCCATGGCAGGATTTCACGATCGATTTCAGGGGAATAGATTTTTTTACTTTCATATGTAGGTGCTACTGAATATACAAATATAATTTCAATTTTTATTAAGTTTTTGAAGTATACAAACCTCATTGAAATTTTTTTTTAATCATTGAAGATAATATTAACAACTGTCAAAATAAATATGAAAAAGTATCGCATCCAGGACTCAAACACAGGATCTTTAGGTCTATCCGCTCTAACCAAGCTGAGCTAACGCCACCCCATTGTTCTCCGTCATTTTTAATCGATATCATACTTCAATTTAAGAACTATTAATATTATCTTCAATTAAAAATCTCATATATTTTAGTTGCTTTATTTCTATATTGACTGCATTCTGCCCGAATTTATTTGCAATCTGTATAGTGTCTCGGATATACCTATCGGATATAAAAATAAGTTATTCATTAATTAAGGTAAAATAACTTTGTGGTATCTCATTTTCAGTTAAATGATTGAAAGTTGTTTTGTATAAACAACTATTCCATAAATTAATATCCTGATGAGGGAACCTTTGGTTTCGACATATGGTGGTTTATACAAATAACTCTTAATCATTTAATCAAGACTACGGGTATCATTCTTAACTGTCCAGAAGTTCGAGGCTTTTTAACTAAAGTCAGAGCCTAGACATTTTTGGTACCAGTCTAAATGACTTTAATCGGGATTTACGAAAATAAGCTTTGAAGATTATCATTTCGATTACCGTTATCATTTATTTTTTAAATAGCTATCTCTTGAATTTATTTTCATTTTATTATTAATAATAAAACAATTTTTTTTTTAATGTCTAACATGAATTTGTTATTCATTGTTTTGTTATAATTTTTTTTATTAACTACTCACCTACTTTAATCAATTTTTGTTTTTTTTTATAATTTGTCTATTCTTACATTATTGTGTTCTATGTTTAACATTTGTCTATACTTGACATTATTATTTTTTAGTATTCTATATATTCCTGATGAAGAAAGCATCGAAAGCGAAATATATGTATATATTAATAAAGTGGTGATTACAAAGTAATTTTTTAATTAATTTACTATCCATTTAGTATGCCTAAAATCATAAACCTTCACATGAAAGTTTTCTAGAATGTATATTTAAGTCCTATTTTTGTCATTGGATCATTGATGTATTAACCCTTACCACTCCATTATTTTTTAATATTTGTTGTCAGCCAACTCTAATTTAAATAATGTCAATATATTAATTTATTAATAGGCAGTTAGAAAAAGGTTATTTTATAGTAAAACAAAAACAGAAAACAGTCAAAATATTAATCATTAAAATGTGAATTTAAATGTTTTTTATCGAATAATCTTAGGAAACAACGTCACGTGTCAAGTTTTGCGCGCGAAAATACACTGCGCGCACACGTCTTATTTTGTCGGCTGGCACCCGACAAAGGAGTGGTAAGGGTGAAGTATGTACAGTTACTTTTCTGTGTCTCTTGTTTATCTAATTTCGTGTTGTGTATTTTGTGTAATTTGACAATGGTTCCTTAATAATAAATATATATATATTAAAATTAAGCATCATTTGTTTAATTTCCATACTAGATATATTAAGTAGATTCTTACTATGCATTGGCCAATTTGTATTAAATAGACTGGCTATAGATTTGGAGCGTTTTGGCTTTAAAAAATTGAAACAATGAAAACTATTTTAACTAAGAAAACAAACTGGAAAAAAAAGAAGTTGTAGCTAAGATTTTTTTACAGTACAGGAGACCCTGGGGGAAATAATTTCCTCAAGGCCTATATCATCTTTGGAGATGCCGTGTGGGGGATCTTTTAGAGGACAGGAAGGAGTGAACCTGGATCTTGAAGAGACCCATGTTTTAGGAGAGAGGAACCACAGAGGCCGGCAGATCATTCCACAGCCGAGCTGTTGAACACAAGAACGAGTCGTAGAAGCGACCCAAGTCAACCGTGTGCAAGGGCGAGCGTTTGGCGTGTTTCCCGACTGTGCAACAGTCCCTTAGGGATCAATGACGCTAGTTCCTCAGAGCATATTCCATTAAAATACCGGTAGAACAAGGACAGCATTCCCACCTGACGTCTGTGTTCCAAAGATTGCAATCCGATTGTTAGGATAGGCGAATCTATCAAACGGACCGCACTTTTGGTTGGACCTTGTTATTACCTCATTTTGCTATTTATTTTATTTCTTATCCTAAATTTAAAAAAAATGGTAAATCAGTCATGAACTCACTGGCAAACCTGGGGTCGTTGGCCGACGCGCCGGTGTACCAGGGCGCCGCGTTGCGCACATCGTAGTGCGACAGGTCGGAGGGCGGCGCGCAGTAGCCGCCCTGCGCCGGCCCGCCATGGTATAGCCCGCCCATGCCGTAGGGCGCGCTCATCTGCCCGCCGCCGCCCACGGGCGAGTTCACGCTGCTGCCGGAGGAGGTGGATCTGTAACACGCAAACATATACACACTTAGTACCTACTTGTAGGAAACAAATTCTATTACCACGGTTTTTCAATGAAGCTAAAATTACTATACTCTTCCTTAATTCGTAGTCAATAATTCTTCTATATGGTCCCCTCACTATAAAATTCACTCGGATTCCATTGAAAAATTTCAACATAATTTTCTAAGATATGTTAATTATAAACTCGGATTACCCATTGAAACTATAAATTACAATTATTTAATGAAAGAACTAAAATTATTAAAACTCTCAGATAGTTGACTTGTTTCTGATCTAACTTTTATTTTCTAATTTTTTAATAGTTTTATAGACAGCCCCGATATAATCAACTCAATTAAATTTAATATTCCAACTAGAACTACTCCATCTAAAATTTTATTTAATTGTAACAATAATTTCAGGACTGAGTATTTCGAAAATATTCTTGTACCTATACTACAAGCAGAAGGTAATACATTTTCAGACATAGTAGATATGTTCAGCTGCTCGGAATACAAATACAAACAGACAATTATTGCATACATCCTCAACAATTATTAAAATATGTGTCTATATTATAAATATCAGTGTATATCAAGTATGTTTTGAATATTCGCCTCTGTAGCTAATTATTTGGAATGTTACTTGCACCGTGTTATTCCTGTATTTGTTCGTGAGACAAATGAAATATTTAGTTGTTGTATTTCATGAAGGCTATCTATTTTATCTATGTACCTGCTGTGATGTGTTTTGCACCTGTGTGACTATTGTAATTAACTAAATATGTAAAAGCCCATATAGGGCGTACATAATATAATAAATAAATAAATTCAACACAAGTACGAATTAAGTCGTCATAGGCAGAAAAAAATGCTAGCAAGAAAACCTCATCTAACCTAACCTAATTAACCCTTATTATTACTTTTTTTAAATGTCCTGAAAGAATCCAGTTCAAGCTCTGCTGGATGGTATTTAAGTCACTTAACGGAATGGCTCCGGATTACTTATCAGAAATGTGTATTCCTGAAAATACCAATTCACGGCAGTCCACCCTTAGGTCAGCAGCGTCATCAGCTATCGGGAGGTTGAAGGAACCAAAGCGCACACCTAATACTAAGTTCGGTGATCGTGCTTTCGGAGTGTCAGGACCTAAAACCTGGAATGAACTGCCGCATGACTTAATAATTATCAGAGACTGGACAGAATTCAGAACTAAACTTAAAACACATCTTTTCTGAAGAAATGCACCCGTAAATTGCTTAGCTAGGCTAGCCGGTTAGTACTTACCTAAAGGAATTAAATAAATAAAAATTAAAAATTAAAAATTCACGCATCGGTGCGCAAATGCGTCCACAGCCCGCAACACTGTAAATAACTAATGTGTAAAAATAAATAACAAAATAGTAATATCTATTAAAAGCTTCTTATGCTTTTTAAGGTCATTTTATCGATATTTTCTAGTCCTAAAATTCATTTTATAAATATTTTCCAGTCCTAAAAATTATAAGTATTTCAATAAATACCAACTCTTCTTTTTCCGCCAATCTTCTAATAAATGTAACATCAATAGAAAAGGAGCAACTAATAGCAACTGCAAAACTATCATCTCTATACTTAATTTTTTTAATAAAACTGTGTTCATGTGAAGCGACCTGCCAGGTAAGTATGTTTTTCTGTATCTGTTTGTACATAATTAGTTAAGAAATATTTGTACAGCGCCCTTGGGGTGATTTTTCACAAAAACGGCACTATACAAATCATTAAATTATTATTATTATTAGGTTAAAAAAAAACAGTTTTTCGACTAGTTTTCTTTTTTTCCTACTTTTAACGTTTTTATGTCACTTTTAAAAAGTTTCATTCGTGTGTTGAATTATCCGGTCACCCACCACAGTCATCCCCAATGAACTATTACAAGAACCTAATTTAAATATAAAGCAGTATATTAACCACCCTACCCATACGAACGTACGTTATACGACCGCTATGTTATCGCCCGAACGCAACAAGCCGTATCCCGTACGTTTAGGTACAAAAAAACTATACCCGAAACCCACAAAACATTAGTATACGTCAAGTTTGTTCCTGGGTCATTTCGTTTAGTATTTCGATGTCGGCCGAAGCTAACGGATGTGTTCGGGTATTTTCGTCTCTTCCAAACAAGTCGGTATATTGTAAACACGTATTGTTATTGCGAAATCTAATGAAAAAAACGATGTTTTTTTACCTACTTTTTGAATAATAACCCAAAGGACAGGCGGTTAATCTCTATATATAAAAAAGAAAGTTTGTCTGTTTCAAAAATTTCTCGAGCGGTTTCGCTGTAAATAGCACAGTTTGTTCTTATTACTGGCGGAAGGTTTAGAGAGTAGTTTGAATGAAATAAAATATGTAAAAATTGTTATAACGTTTTAAAATTAGTATGAAAACATTGAACTCGCCATGTTGTATTAAGGTTATCCCATAGATATGCCCCTCTGGTTAGCCACAGATTACATATTCAAAAGAAGAAGGTTTGTTTGAATACAATATATTCTAAATGGAAAACACAAGTAGGTACCTACTTAAGAACTTTATTATTTAGATGTATTTTGAAAAAATAAATGTTCAAATTAATGTATTTTGTTTCTTTGTTTAGAGATAGTTAAAATTACAAAAAATACTAAAGATACTAAAAATTCAATACAAAAACTTCAAACATTACTAAGCTTTAAAAGAATGTATACTCATTGTACGTAAATAATTGTTTCTCGTGGTAATTCAGTTGAAACTAAGAGTTATTTCAATAATCTATGCGCATTAAGAACGGGTCTGAATTGTAAAACTTTACTGATGTCTTTTAAATATAATTAATCATGAAACACTTTGTTTAAACTACTGTATATTGATTTATTATACAAACATTGTATACTGAAGAGGAGAACATCGGTTTCGAAAACACGTAGAGTTAGTCAATGAGTCGACAATGTGTATCATTATTGTTTATTTTACAAGAAAGATCACCTCAACGTAACAGCTTATTAGGCTCAATAGATAGTTACGTACTTTCTATCAATTTCAACATCAAAGTCAAGATATAACAGTGGCGTGCTTTCCATAAAGGTTGAAAAGCTGTGCCAACCCCAAAAAAGGCGATCAATAAAAGAAAAATAAAGAAATACAACAAATTTTTGATAAAAATGTATTTTTTCCATGAATTTGATAAGGAACTTCTACTATATTCAAAGTTTTTGTCTTTAATTCGTAGAACTCCATATTTTTTTTAGAAATTCAATGTAAATCAAATTCAGTCATTTTAATGCATAACATATTTCCGAAGAGAAGCTTTGTATTCTGTATATTCCTGATGAGGAAAACTTGTATTTCGAATGCTGACGACATGTTGATGTGTGTACATTAATAAAGTGGTGATTACAAAGTATTTTTTTAATTTATTTATTAATAACAATGCCACAAAGAGAGTACCAATCTTATAAATAAATTATATTTAATAGTTTTATTAAATCCTGCAAGTATTTTAGTTTTTATTATTATGACAGCTATTTCGGGGAGCTGTTTAGGCCATTTTAGAAAGGATGGTATTATTTAAATAGATTTACATTAAATTTAAAAAAAGGAACTTGTACGCTCATTTAATTCAGTTGATCAAAGCAATAAGAGGAAGATGATAATAACGGACCATTTTCCAATATTCAATCCACAATTTATACCCAAACTTGAAAAACTACACACAGCCTGCCTTTCGTAACAGTGCAGTGCACTCCACTGAGGTATAATATAGCATTACATCGAGTTTCTTTAACATTCAGAACATAGTCATACCAAGTAAAATTTACAATAAAACTTTTTTTTATAATAATTGAAGATAAATAAAGTCTAAGAGTATTGAGATCTTATTTGGGTTAGGACTGAATAAATCACATAAAAAAGACGTTACTTATTTTTTAATCGCGAAACACTGGGCACCTAACACTTTTGTGATAAGGAACTCCAGTGAAAAATATAATGGCTTTAAAAATATATATTCACATAGATCAACAAACGCCGATTCTGAATATATAACTTTAATATATATAATCATACGTAGAATTTATAAACCGTTATTTAAAAGCGATTAAAAAATCACCTCAACAAAAAATCTTGTTACATTGGTACCATTATATTTGGAACATCTGACGTCACGTGCGGATACTTTCAGATTAGTATGGATACTTTTATTTATCGACCTTGTTTTGTATTTTAAATGTGTATTTTTTTAGTTTTAGCGAAATTTAAACTTAAGTTGGGTGACTTTAAGCTCTATAATTGTTATTCAATGTTAAAAAAACTATTATTAGTGAAATCAATTTGAGTATTCATGACCAAACCAATTATCAATACGAATATTATGATAATGTTAATGCTCTATACTATTATTAATCTTTGAGTTAAAGTTTCTATGTTAAGTTACAATTTACCATGAATAGAATATAAAATTATGTACGATAAAGCTAATCCTTGTTTTGACATTTGACATTCTAACATCAAAACTGATCAAAATCGACCGGTAATAGATTTGGAGCGTTTTGGCGGACTTTGAAAAATTAAAACTTTGAAAATTATGACAACCAACTTTTAAAAAAAAACGAAAAATTCTGATATTTAAGTATGAATGTAATTGTTGATTTAAAAAAAATTTAAAAACGTTCTGGAATTCCTTATTGTGAAATAATGTCACATTGTCATGTAAAATTGCTTCATTCATGAAATATTTTAACTCTATTTGTTTACTCTTCCTTCCGTCAACACCAAAGCCTCATTAAAGCATAGATAAAATAATTTACCACATGCAAACAAACAATATTCTGATGTTCGAAAATAATTTTTTTAAATCTGCACAAAAACTACGCACAAAATCTTACATCATCCTTAAACATGCCCTTCTAAACAATGTAGATATTTTCCTTTTATGCGAAACTTGGTTAAATGAACCAATCCATTATAATGAATTGTTTGACAATAGATACAGCTACAATAGATATATCAGGACAGCAGCATTGGCGTCGGTGCCTACGCAAGGAAACAATTGCAAAAACCAACCATTGAGAAACTACTAAAATGTAAAAATAAAATAAAATCAAGTGAATCGAATCAAAATAAAATAAAGTGAATATATTTTAATTTTATAATGAGCAACCATAAATTATTATATGTATACAAAAAAAAACAATTTATCACAACTGTATTCCGTTTTTGTTCCATATTTATTTTATGTTAGTTTTTCTTACATTGATATAAAATATATTTTTAAACATTTACGCCATAAATACAACAAAACTACAAATAATATGTAAACTTTACAAAAAAAAGTACTTTGTCAGATCTATTGTTTCTACATAACCTACTAAATAATAAAATTGCTATCCCTCGTTAATTTAAATGTTCCAAAGTGGCGTACCGGGCACACAACGCTTCTACATGTAGAAGCGTTGTGTGCCTATGTATTTCCTCCATCCTATAACATGGATCTCTTCAAGACCCAAGTTCACTCCTCCCTATCCTCTAAAAGGCCCTCCACACAGCATCACCAAAGATGATATAGGCCTTGAAGAAATGATTTCCCTTGGGGTCTCCTGTGTGGAGTTACTGTAAAAAAAAAGAAGCTCACGACACTAATGCAACAAAGAACTCACCAATTACTTGCGCGATCACAACATATACCCACTCCGAAAAATTAATTGACTAAGATATTCTTCATGATTTTTTACTAACATGCAAAACAAATTTATCAAATTTTCTTAGCGTGATATAAATCACTTTAAAACTACACTCATTTTTTCTTTTAACTTTTATTAATAGTCAATTACAATTACAGATTTAGTAACTTCTCTACGCTTCTCCACGTCATCTCTCCACACACGCATTCTTTCATATTAATATTATTAGTCACTCATATATTCATTAGTTAATAAACATTCTCACCCCAGACAAAATTAACAATATATTATTTGGACATACGTAATAGGTGCTTTAACAGTGTAAATTTTAATATACCAAAATTATAACTTGTAATAAAATGTAGTGTGTATGTCTAAAAAAATAAGAAATAAAATGGTTGAAATATTAAAGAAAAATCCCAGGCGTATATATCACCCACAAAACACCAGCTTCATCAAAATCTAACTCACTAGCTCAACGCTACACCAGACCTACACACAAATCATAGACTATTTAACATACCTTAACTAAATTTGAAGATAAAAAACGAATACAATCAAACATTCCAGAAGATACTGATAACTCTGCACTTGTCGACTTCCTTTCATTCGCCCAACTTCAATAATTGATTAAAAACTATTTCTGTGACGAACACAAACGAGCGAATTCTTGATTTAATCATGACAACTGTTTCAGATTATATATAACCCACTGTACAGAGGTACCTCCTTTCCGAAAGGACATGATTCTGCATCAAAATCCAAAACAACTTTATATTTACACGATTTTATTATTTATTGCTTCTCAATGAAGAGTTAAGAAAGACATGTGTGAAAATACCCATTTATTAGATGTTAAATCAAAATCTAAAGTCACGGATAAAAATAATGATTAAAATAAAACGTTAATATAATCGAGTTATGTTGTTTTTTAATGTTTCTTTAGAACGGAATGTCAAACTCGAATGTGAAATTTTTTTAATGTGTAGAACATATTTCAAAGATAAATTGAATAGTTTGGTGGTTGCCCATCATAGTCAAGAAAAGATTTTGTTCCACTTTATTAAATGTCTACATTTTATTGCCAAGCTATCGTATTTTTTTGTAAGATTAAAGCAAACCCTGCTTAAATAACAGTCTAAGTAATTGTATGAAATAATATATGTTAACCAATAAGAGTAAAGCGAACTTGAAAGTGAATAAAAAAAAAATTGCGCTATATAAATAATTCTCTATATATAAAAATGAATGTTTGTCTGTCTGTCCTCGATTTTTTCGAAATTTACCTGATCGGTTTTACTGAAAATAGCACAATTCGTTCTTATTACTACCGGGAAGGTTTAGAGAGTAGTTTGAATGAAATCAAATGTCTAAAACTGTTGCTAAAACGTTTTAAAATTAGTATGAAAAACATTTGACCCGCCATGTTGTATTGAGGTTAGCCCTTGGGTATACCACTCTGGTTAGCCACAGATTACATATACAAAAGAAGAAGGTTTGTTTGAGTAGAATATTTTCAAAACGGAAAACACAAGTAGGTATCTACTTAAGAACTTTATTATTTAGGTATATTTTGAAAAAATATTTTTTGGGATAAAATCAAATTTTCAAATGAATGTTTCTTTGTTTAGATATATCAATAGTCGTCACAATGTATTACTCTCACTGTCAAATCAATTATGGCACCCAAACGACAAGCAAGAATTCACAACTTCATAACTTTATTCCTAAAAAACATCTCAGCTAGTCTATATTATAGACGACCGGTAAAATGAATAAAACATTATGCAATTTGCTCTTTAATTAATTCTTCATATTTTTTCAAGGTCGAAAATATTTTGGAATTGCAAAATATTCAGCAAGGCGGCCATCTCTTACTTAACTTTGACATCACGTGGCCAGTCACTTTAGCGCGCATCCACTCGGGTAGGTACTGTAAGCGTGTTGCCAGTGCGTTAAGTAGGTACCTATCTCTCTTTGAAAAGTTCCTACTATATCAGAGCGGGAATCTTTTCAACGAGGTGAGGTTTTCAACAATTCACATGTGAAGGAAACTCGAAAATAATTATAAATTTTCACAGCCACCTCAATCGAGACTTTTCTATGAAGGGTAACAGTGATTCGATGTTTAGCTCCTCCCGGATCATCGAGCTTCTTATTCTATCCTATCTTGTGATTCTTCTCCTCTCGAAAATCTCATTTCGCCAGATTGAACCCTTATTAAGGTTTGTTATAAATTTCACAGTGCTATTCCAGAGGAAAGACGTCCAGTGGGCCGCCCCAGACACGGGTGAGAGAAGCAACTCCAGAGGCTGGATTTACTATGGACGGATGCCGTTGACGTAGCACAGAACTGGGACGGCTGGAGGCGCCTTGTCGATGCGATGGGTCCTTTACCCGAGTAGGACAAGTGGAAGAACATGTATGTATGTGTATGTATGTACAAACCTTAATTGGACAATAAGGAACTCTAGTCCGATTTTTTTTTATCAATAGTAACGTTCAAACTTAAATTCCAGTTTATCTCTTTTTTTTCTGAAGTTAGTTTTCATGGTTAAAATAAATTTTAAAGTTTTAATTTTTCAAAGACCGCCAAAACGCTCCAAATCTATGGCCGGCCGGTTTTTATCAGTTTTGAGGTTAAACTTTCAAAACAAGGATGAGCTTCACGGTACATAATTGTATATTCTATTGATAGTAAACCATAAATAAAACAAAAGTAATAAAATTATCTACATTTTAGAAACTTTCACTCGAAGAATAATAATAGTATTGAGCATTAACATTATCATAATATGCGTATTGATAATTAGTTTGATCATGAATACTCTAATTTCTTTCATGAATATTGTTTATATTGAACAACAATTATAGAACCTAAAGTCACCCAAATTAAGTTAAAAGAAAACCTATTTTAAATACAAAACAAAATCGAAAAAGGAAAATTATCATACTAATCCAAAAACAGAATGCTCACGTGACGTCAGATGTTCCAAATGCAATGGTACCAACATAACACTGCGTTTTGATGAGATGATTTTTTGTACACTTTTAAATGACGATTTATAAATTCTACGTATAATTATATATAATGAAAGTTATTCAGAATCATCGTTTGCTGATCTATATGAATACATATTTTTAAAGTCATTATATTTTTCAAGGATTAGTTCCTTATTATTGTCCTATTATACCCAGTTCCAAGTATCCAGTGTAAGCGTGGGAGAATCTAATCCTTATTAGAACACCGTATATGTGAATCTAACAACTACTGTCAACTTGCTATAAAGCAGAAAATTAGTTTGTCGAACAATCTGTAGTTTCATTAAATTTACACGACTTTTCCAATAGAGACTTTTAGGTTAACTGTCAGCACCTATATACTATACTAGAAATTTAAATTCTATACTAGAAATTTAAATTCTATACTGGTAATTAAGAAAATCTATAAGGTTTCAAAAGACAATAATCGTCAAAATGTAATATTTTTAATGAATGAATTAATAGTTAGTTTTTATTCACCACTTTATTAATATATACATATCAACATGTTTCAAAAGCGATGCTTTCCTCGTCAGGAATATACAGAATACTAAAAATTAATAATGTCAAGTATAAACAAATGATAAACATAGAACACAATAATGTAAGAATAGACAAATTACGAACATATGCAAAAATTGATTAAAGTAGGTAAGTGATTAATAAAAAAAATATTATAAACTTTGAATAACAAATTTAGACATTAAAAAATAAATTATTTTTATCGTTAATATTAATATGAAAATAAATTCAAAAGATGGTAAAAATATACTCGTATTTATTAAATTTAATTCACTATTAAGGCTTTTTCTGATTTCTAAAATTTCAAATTCGTCTAATTGTAAACCGGTTGTACTTATATGTAAAATTTTAAAACCTTTATTTATATCAAAGAATGATTGGTTTCTAAAATATAGTAGCAAATTCAGAATAATTGTTATTATTTGAACACCTTAGATGTTCCTTAACACTAATACTGAATTTTTTTTCTGAAAGTCTTTCCCATATAAAAACAGTTGCAATCGTTACAAATTAATTTATCTTATTAATTCCCCATGACGTACGTACTGAAATTTTATGTAAAAAGTTCAAAATTGCTTTCAGTGGTTTTAAAACTGCACCTACTTTCAAACATTTATAAATATTGAAACCTTATACATTTTCCTAACTACCCGTATAGAATTTACAAATAAATTATTTGTGGTATTACTTGAGTAAAAAATCTGAGAATTGATGGTTGGGGGTAGTTTTTGAGTGCTGGCGTAATAGACATTCTCGCCCTTATCGCAACTATTTTCACCTGGAAATGTTATTTTCACCGTGAACTTGTCATCTAATTCAGTGCTCCGCAACCTTTTCTCATCTACGGCACACCAAAATTCTTCCTAGAATTCCGCGGCACACCAAAAGCTAAAATATATAGGTATTAAATTGAATTTTACAATAAATTTTCGTATATTGCATTTGACCGCGGCACACCTGTGTTCGGCTCACGGCACACCGGTTGCGGAGCACTGATCTAATTGACTAGTTATAATTTTTTTTTCTATTTAATTCGTAGAATAACATTAAATCAAATTTAATGTTTTAATTTTTATTATTGTGGCAGCTGTTTCGGCGTTCAAGGCCATTTTCAAACTGCGGTTAATCTACATTGTGACGACATATTTATATGATTTTATTTACTCCCACACAATTTCTAATTTGGAAGGGTTTTTAAAAATAATGATTTATTATCGGTAAAACCGATTTAGTTAGGAAATAATTAAAATTCTCTATTCTGTAAGATTTTTACATTTATAATAATGGGAGAAAATAAAATCGTATAAATAAGTCGTCACAGTGTGGATTAATTGTTTTTTTAAGAATCGGCGTATACCTTGAACGACAGAATAATGAATATAACTACTTAACTAACAGAAGAAGAAAAAGAAGGAATTTTAGATTATAACCCTTATGTGCACGATTGATAAACATTAATTACACCTAATAATGTGCCTAAGTAAAAAGGAAATAAAAAAGAGTATATTACTCGGTTTTAGCGGTAATAAATCATTTTAAACTCCTTCCGAATTAGAATTGAGTGGGAGCAAATAAAATAATATGAGTAGGTCGTCGCAATGTGGCCACAGTTTGAAAATGGCCTTGAACGCCGAAACAGCTGTCACAATAATAAAAACAAAAATATTTTGCAGAATTTAATAAAAACATTATTAAATTTCTAAAAAAAATAAATGGAGTTCTACGAATCAAGTACAAAAACAATTAATCTATTATTTGTAGGTATTTGAATATCAATATTAACATTTTTATAGTTGGCAGTTTAACTACTGACGTCCGCTTCAGGCAGACCTATTCAGATTACTGATAGAGCCTCCATGTCCGAACCAAGGTCATTTTTACAAACTATTGTTGTGCGTAGCATATAACCTGCATTATATATTTAGTCATTAATCAACGAATTTCTAACATCTGTACAATCTACGGCTATTACATTCAGTCATTTGCGTTTGCCTGTGGATTCAATATTGACATATATCGTACAGTAATTTTTTTTGTGTACGGTGCCAGGGAATATTTCTCCCTCTTTCTGTGTCAACTGAGGTGCATAAATGTGGAGATAATCTTGTCTACCCAGTGAGCGCATATAGGCAGCCTATTGCTACTGTAGGGCTTTTATTTAATTTATTAGAACGAATTGTATACTGTGTTTTATGTTCTAGTTGATGTCCTTGCTGATGCCAATCTTATATTTTATCCCGCTCACTAAGGTAATGGAGGGTATAAAATGGAATTTAGGCGGAGATGGAGGGTTTCTTTATTTAACGCTTTGCGGGGAAGATGGAAAGGCGATTTTTTCGATTTTTTTTAAATAACCATGTATTAAATGTTTGATAAGTAAAAAAACAAAATTGTAAATGTTTAAAAAAAGTTGGAAAAATGAATAGGGAAGTTGAGCCCAATTTTTATTGTTTTTTTATTTATTTAAAGAAACCGAATTTTCGTAATTTCGGAGGCAACTTTGGCAACTATTTGATAATTAAAAAAAAAATACCACAAACACTCAAATAATTTTCAAAGTTTGCTCTAAACTCATGGAAAATTGATTACTTTAATGGCCTATGTTTTATAATTTAAAACAAAAATAAAGAAAATTTAATTTAAAAAAGGATCATTCAGTTTGGGTGGGTATTTTGGCCTCAAATCCAAAATTAAGTTTTATTATGAAACAGGGAGCGCAGCCGTTCCTCTTATAAGCCTGTTTAGGATTTTCGTTGGCAAATTCAGTAGCCATGAGAAATGATTTAAATTCAGTCACAAAAAATAGCTAACTAACCATCATGCCATTTCTCCGGCAGTAGGCAGAGGGGATGGACCGCAACAGAAATCTGTGTAGCATTGTTTCATTCACAATCATATATCATCCTATCATATGCACTTGTAGACAATAATTGATGCCGCTTCGATCGTTTAAAAGGTTTTAAATGCAACACAAAGATGGCTCGTAGGAAAAACAAAGTCAGTTTACAAAAAATGCAAAGGTCCAAGTGCATATTTTTTTTACTTTAACCAAACGATGTTCACGAATTAGTGGTACTTTCCGAAAGGAAATGATTTTACATCATATTCTAATACAAGTTTTTTTAAACTTGTTTAAATATTCAATGGTTTCCACGGAAAGACGATTTATTTTGTATTTTCGAAAAATGTATGTATTAGATGTAGACACAGAACAAAATTAAATATTTAGAAAAAGTTAAAAAAATAATTGTGTTGTTGTTTTGGGTTGTTTCTTTAAATTGTTTAAAGCGAAAATGTATAAACATTTAAATGGGATGACGGAATCTTCACTGAAAATCAAATTGACTAAAACGACAATTTGAAGAAACAAATATTCCAAATTGGTAACGGCAAGGAATATGACATGCCTACTCATCATCTGAATGTTGAATTTTCCAACTATTTATATGTATTTATGAAGAAATATTATAATAAATCTATAAGTTATATATAGTACCGTTTTGGTTTAAAAAAATCACAGCACTTAATTTATAGGTACCTATTGAGTTATCTCTGGGGACATGGATAATGTTTAGAAAGCTCCGAGAAAAAATAAGGCTAACTGCAAACTTCTAGTTATCACAAAGAGCTTTTGGGTGGGTATAATTATTAATTATATACTCAGATGGTAATAAGATTCAGGGACGACTCGTTTGCGTTAGTGTCTAAAAGGCCGTGCCTTTCGGTAACTCCAGCTAATGTACCAATCAGTGCCATCTGTTGGTACATCTGATAATTAGTATAACTTTACTAACCAAATAATTATACTCCATTGTGTTGCTTTTTTTCAAAATATTGTCTGCGTTTATTTAGCGGAAAAATAGGGAATTTTGATATATCCAGTAATTGGCTTAATGCATCAATAAAGCGGCTATTTGGATATTTGATCATCTCATTAGGTAATCCCAACCAGCATCGGCTACAGCCAGTAGCTTAGCCATTCTTAGCGAAATATGCGAAGGGAGTTGTCTAGGGTATTTTTTTAAAATGTTAATTATGTTCATGTTTTTTGTACTGCCTTCCCTCATTACAAACTACATGCACGCCACTAGAGTAAGGCGGATATACCCGAAACGAATTGAAAGACTATTCCATGAGCAGTATATTCTGAGTGTAGGTAAGTTAGGTGAGAACCTGTAGGGGGAGGGCGGATTGGCGGCCAACTCCAGCTTGCGGTAGCTCTCCTCGATGGGGCTGAGGATGTCCGTCACGCTGAAGGGCGTGGAGTGCGCGTGGCCCAGGTGCTGCAGATGGTGCAGCTGGTGCGGCAGCAGCTTAGGGCACGGCGACAGGCTCATGGCCAGCTCGGCGCCCGACAGCTCGGGCAGCAGCTCCCCGCCGCCGGACAGGTAGGCCCCCTCTCCAGACATGCGCTGCTGCTCTACTGCCAAGGCTACTGCATGCCCCCAATCGCCGATGGCTCTAGTGGACAGCTTGCCTGGCCGGCTGATGCAGCATCACCAATAATCCGCTCTTCTACTACTTCTGATTCTTTCAATTGGAGTCTTATTGCCCTCGAGTCCTCTCTGTCAGTAGTGAGTATGAAAATGTGGTATATTCCTCACCGTGTCTATGTTATATTTCACTATAAAATCTGTGTTCGCATAGAATTCAATATTCAATTCAGCGCTTAGAATGGTTTTTCACTAAGCCAAAAAGCAAACTTACTTAAAATAATAATTCACTCTTAATTTCAGACAGTCGATCAATTCGTATGTTCACTTTGTATCGTCAATTCAATTATTTATTCACTTTCACTAGAATTTTTGTACACTTTCAATGATTTTAACGAATATTGCTTTCAATTACGATATGATAACCCTGATCAATTAGTTGTTAAATCGGGAATTTGAAAATCTAAACTGGGAAAAATAATAAGTTAATATGGTTTCCACCGCGAAATAACTAATGAGCAAATTCTACTGAAATAACGAAGTTTTAATGAACGCCCGACGCACGCGACTCGATACAAAAGATGAGATTTAGTATTCAAATTTTAAAAAAAAAGTAATAATTTGACCAAATCGATGACAAATGAACCGTACAGTAAATGTTTTAATGATGTTTTTTATTCATGCAGTTGAGTGGCTAATTTAAACACAAATACTTGAACAACAGTAATTAGTAAACAAATGTGAGTAAGTAATACTTCACAGACAACAACCTACTGGACAATTACAATAAGGAGAATGACCTACCTAAGGAAAAGCTCGTAAAGTCTACTGCCGAGAATTATGTCCTGCTGTCACTCGAGATTCAAAGTTCTGTCCTCAAATCCGAAACTGATGTTATCGTTATTTACATTATTCATGTTGATGCTCGTTACAAATCACTACACTCCCCTCGGGGGGAGATGAAAATATCAAATGGCGGTGGACCTACTTTTAATCTCGGCTACTTTATCACAATGATTATTAGATAATTATTTCACATATTAAATTTATTTAGTTTTAACGGGAATTTCACTGAACGAATTCACAAGGGGTTCGGTTATATTATTAGTCGAGTCGGTCGGTTGAAGAGCGACGGGTTCACTGTGGTATTTAAAATCGATAACGCCGATCGTTGAATAAATGAATTGTTTCACACTCGATTCGGTTCGCGGGCGGAGAAGGCAATTCAATCACCGGTCGAGTGCTCGCCTGTTTGCCAAGTCCCGAGCGAGAGTCGCGGAGTGTCCGCGCGATCTCTGACCAGTGCGGCCTCTCGAGGTCCTCAGCGAGGAGACGGGCGATGTCACCGGCGCTGGCACTCCCGGCACCGCGGCCTTCCCACGGCGACCAAACAAACAAACAAACAGACAAACCCTCCCAAGGCCGAGGGAAAACGGCGACCCGATTGATTAACAATATAAAGAGCCGAAGAGAGCGAGAAAAAAAAACGGAGAAGCCGTTATCAGTTGTAAAATCAAATGAAATCAAAACCTAGCCACTCGGGCCGAGTGCCATCGGCAGAGAGCGCACTCGAACCGCTCACAAGAACACTTTAGGGCTTTAAGACACCTCACCGTCTCTAGCTCTGTAGGGCACTCGACGTGCAGAAGAGCGGCGGGCAGGGCGTCCCCCGTCGCTCGCCAATGGGGGCCCGCGCCCGCCCTCCGACGCGCCCGGCCAATGGGGGGCCCGCCCGGACGGACGCCCGGCCAATCCCCGCCTCGCGCTCCCCCCCGCTCCCCCTCCGCGCTGTCCCCTGGGGGTTCCGAAGAGCGGGGAGCGCGCAGGCGCACTACTCCCGCCGGATTTAATATCGCAACAGTGAAAAGACGGAAGAGTGCTTCTAAACGAAGCGTTTTCATATTTGGAATGGAAATGAAATACCCGGTTGGATCATACGGAATTAATATGAATGCGAAATGAAATTGTCGAGTTGAGTTGGCAAACGGTTAACTGTGAAGATGGCACCATCTAAACAGGTACATACCTACCTGTTTAATGCCTCAGGTACCCTACCTACTTCATCACCTGCCGAAATAACTGCATTAATTAATCGATAGCACTAATTAGGCTGTCTGACCTAGTTGTATTAAATAGAGTCATTAACCACCTAATTGACAGTCCTGCCATCGTCGCCGCTATTAAATTCCACGTACCGACGAGTAAGGCAAAAATGTAACATTTTTCTGCAAAACGTACCAAATATCAGTCACACTCACCAGCCAATAGGGTGCATGATCTGGCAACAAGTTTGGAGGTATTGTTGATATATTTGCTGACTCCATTTATAAAATAAACCGTCATCTATACCAGCACTTTGATGAATCCTACAATTAATTATTGTACCTTGGATAATGTAGCTTTAAAGATTTGTGTTATATTTTTTATTTTGTTTTCTATTTTATGTTACTGTAAAACCTTTTTAAAATATTTTTTATCATTTTTTGCGGTTTAAAAACTGCATGAACGTAAGAACTTACTTATAATTTCTGATACCTCATTGTATTCGAGTCTAAAAATCCATGTAAAAGCCCAGATGGGTGTATTATCAAATAAATAAATTAAGTAGATAACTTTAAGAAGGTTTGCCTACCAATTTCACTGTCTACTGTTTAGTAAGTATTTCCGTGTTCATAAATTAGTAAAATGTATTTGTTTTACATTGTAATCTCAATAAGAAACTATATGATTTTTAGGGTTGCTATTTTATCATCCTTTTCTATTAATGTTACATTTATTATAGGATTGGTGGCTCAAGAAGAGTTCGTATTTAATTGAAATAATTATAATTTTTAGACTGGGGAATATTTAAAAAAAAAATTTTACACATTTAGTTATTAGTTATTTGGGCACCGGTGCGTGACTTATTCTATAAGTGACTTTATGCAAGCACTAACCGGCTAGCCTAGCTAAGCAACTTTGATAAAAAAATTATCACTTTGTGGTCAGGCATAGTTATAATTTGAATAAAAATATTAGGGTTGTTCACAACTTTAATTGAATATATAACCAACCGATTTCGGTTCAGCCTAAACCTCCAACGGGGTTGTACAAATACATATAATTGATACATTTATACAACCACGATGAAGGTTCAGCCTAAACCTCCAACGGGGTTGTACAAATACATATAATTGATACATTTATACAACCACGATGAAGGTTCAGCCTAAACCTCCAACGGGGTTGTACAAATACATATAATTGATACATTTATACAACCACGATGAAGGTTCAGCCTAAACCTCCAACGGGGTTGTACAAATACATATAATTGATACATTTATACAACCACGATGAAGGTTCAGCCTAAACCTCCAACGGGGTTGTACAAATACATATAATTGATACATTTATACAACCACGATGAATATAATTGATACATTTATACAACCACGATGAAGGTTCAGCCTAAACCTCCAACGGGGTGTACAAATACATATAATTGATACATTTATACAACCACGATGAAGGTTCAGCCTAAACCTCCAACGGGGTTGTACAAATACATATAATTGATACATTTATACAACCACGATGAAGGTTCAGCCTAAACCTCCAACGGGGTTGTACAAATACATATAATTGATACATTTATACAACCACGATGAAGGTTCAGCCTAAACCTCCAACGGGGTTGTACAAATACATATAATTGATACATTTATACAACCATGATGAAGGTTCAGCCTAAACCTCCAACGGGGTTGTACAAATACATATAATTGATACATTTATACAACCACGATGAAGGTTCAGCCTAAACCTCCAACGGGGTTGTACAAATACATATAATTGATACATTTATACAACCACGATGAAGGTTCAGCCTAAACCTCCAACGGGGTTGTACAAATACATATAATTGATACATTTATACAACCACGATGAAGGTTCAGGCTGAACCGAAATCGGTTGGTTTATATATTCAAATAAAGTGGTGTTCAAACAAAATGTTTTTTTTTTTTTTATGAACAATTTATTACTAACACCAATATTTTACGATAACATTTACAAAACGTAGTTCGCAGATTTTGCTTTCCTTTCCTTAAAGGGGGAGAGGGACGTCGGAGAGTTATTATTTATTAATTCAAAATAATGATAGTATTATTACGCAATACGATAAACATGATGTTTTTAAATAGAAAAATATTTGTTAAATATTTTATAAATTTGCATAGGCTTACCATTTATAATAAACAATGTTTTTTTTTGTAATGCGGATTACAAATGTTTGGTTACGTTTATTTACAAAAACGCAACGACAAATTATTAAACATACTTTTCTCCACTTTAAAAATCATATTCGTATTTTAAATATTTTGTAAAACATACAATGGAACGGTCAGAAAAAAGTAATATTTCCGATTGGATTTTGATACATGCTATATATAAAATTTTGTAAATTTATAAAATATTTAATAAATATTTTTCCATTTAAAAACATTATGTTTATCGTATTGCGTAATAATACTATCGTTATTTTGAATTAATAAATAATAACTCTCCGACGTCCCTCTCCCCGTTAAGGGGATCCACTTGATACAATTCGAACGAAATCACGCTCTTGTAAATTTTCGGTCATATTCTAAAAAAACTTAATTTGCCACAATTAACATTATGAGATTATACGAAAAACGTATCATAAATAGGAAATTTTGCACTTTTAGGTCTGATACGAAGCTCACCAAAAAATGCCTTGTTAAACGAAAGGCCAAGGTGTATTCTACTTGCAGTATTTAATTAAATCATTTATAATGTTTCTAGGTCATCAAATTTTCAAACCAAAAACACACTTGACGCCCTCCATGGTCGAGGGTTAAGGCTCTCGACTACGCAACAGAATGCCGCGGGTTCAATTCCCGGCGTGCGCATGTAATTTTTATTTAATTAAATTGTGTTGTTTCACAATTAATTCATTTAAAAATAATATACAGTATATTTGCGCACGTTCCAGAGTGGAAGATACTCTCAGTATCGCCCTGGTGAAAGACTACCATTCAGAATTGAAACGTTGCTTGAAATGGCTTTTAGCCGTGTTTGGTGACCAGATCTGAATAGCCAGGTATTTCCCCTTTTCCACACCTTCCTCCTGGCTCCAGACGGTTGGGAGCAGTTTGGGACTCTTGTGCGGTATTAATATAAAAAAAAACACATGATTTTGTATTACGTTAAACGAACAAAAAAGACCATTAAAAAATAACACCTCCAATAACATACGTACACAACTGTACATACACTTATCTAACACAGAGTGTTAATGTAAAGTGACCTGCCAGGTAAGTAAGGACCTGTGTAAGGTCTGCCGGTCATGATAATAATATGTACATTTTAACGCGGCATCACGCTTATTGGTAATACGGCGAACATATAGTAATACGTTATTGTCCGATGAGTTGGTGGATGCAATCTGTTAGTCTTAAGTTATAATAAATTATCCCTACTTAGTAGTAGGATAGAGCCTTTGAAAAATATTTGCACAGCGCCCTTGAGGTGATTTATTCACAAAAACCTCGCTATACAAATCATGAAAATATTATTATTATTTTATTTTTTTCAGTAACTCCACACAGGAGGCTCTGAAGGAAATAATTTCCCTCGAGGCCTATATCATCTTTAGGGATGCTGCGTGAATGGTCTTTTAGGGGATAGGAAGGAGTGAACTAACTATAATAATAACATGAAAGAATATAAAAGAATCCATAAAGTAAATTTAAGAAAAATAAAGTTTTATTTTATTTTAAGTATGTTGCATTTTTTAAATTAGTGTAAACTTATAATGAATTACAAATGAGATGTAAAAGTTTAAAATATAAAGTATAAAAGTTTAAAGAATATAAGTTAAAGGTATGATATGCATTTTTTTAGTTTACTGTAGAGAAATAATAAATTACATATGAAATGTAAAAGTGTATAGTGAGAGTAAAAGTTTAAAGTAAAAGATACTAAAGTATGATATGCATTTTTAAATTAGTGTAGAGTAATATTAGTAATATTAAAATTGTGTGGGTATTTATAATTTTTCCAGAAACTTTGACGATTTATAATTAGCGTCGATTTAATCAGCTTCCCTGGTCAAAATATCAAATTTCAGAAGGCGAAATAGCTGCAACAGATAAAAAACTTCTGTTTAGTCGGGGAGTCCCATCTGGAGATAGATATTGTGGATGGTATTGTCACTGAAACAAATGCGGGTTTTTTCGTTCGTTTGTTAGCTCCTCCTTTGTCCACCTCCACAAATAAATTTGTAAAGCCGCATATTTATTTAAAAATATTAAGTGGATACCTACTTACGTGCTCGTACATATATCTACAGTCTGTCAAAATAAAGTAGTCAGAAAAGGAGGGCGCTGCGATCGTTTAAATAGCTTTAAATAGCAACACAAATTTGAAATGTTAAAAAATATTTTCAAAAAATTTACATATTATGATTCAAGTGATTATTTTTCACATGAATGATAATTCATGTGAAAAATAATGATAATTCCTGAAATAAAATGATCCTGTATCAATTATTATTATTTGAACTTGTTATTTTTTGCAATTGTTTTTTTTTGTATTTGTAAAGTGTCCCTTTTATCTTTTTTTTCGAATAAAAGCGTTAAGGATAATTGAGTTTTGTCTTTTTTTCCCGTTCAATAAACATATCAGATTCTAAATTCAAACATAACCTTACATTTAAACCAAAGATAATGTTTGTTCTCAATTTGGTGTTGCCAATGTAAAGGACAAAAATTAGTTTACCCACCATATCTACCTGATCTTCCCAATAATAGTTAGTAGTGGAGCTCGTGACTTTAGAGACGAATATCAACAATCTGGGCAGCCCTCTAAATTGCTGAAAATTCCTAAAAATCTTCATACCTTCGTTAAAAAAACGCATTAAACGCATTTCGGGTACAATGATTTTTTAATTTTATTTTATTTTAGTACATAAAACAGGCAATATTCCAAAAACTTACATATATGCATGTTTACATAGCAATAGTAATCAATAATAAGGAACTCCAGTGAAAAATATAATGACTTTAAAAATATATATTCATATAAATTAGCAAACGTCGATTCTGAAAATATAACATTCATTATATATTATACGTATAATTTATAAATCGTTATTTAAAAGTGAATAAATAATTAGCTCATCAAAACATCGTGTTATGTTGGTACCATTTCATTTGGAACATCTGACGTCACGCGAGCAATCTGTTTTTGAATTAGTATGAAAAAAATATTATTCTAGTTTGATTTGTATTTTAAATATGCATTTTTTTAGTTTTGTCAAAAATTTTAACTTGTGTGACTTTAAGCTCTATAATTGTTATTCAATATAAAAAACTATTATTCATGGAAGAAATTATAGTATTCATGATGAAACCAATTATCAATACGACTATTATGGTATTGTTAATGCTCGATACTGTTATTATTCTTTGAGTTAATGTTTCTAAAATGGTATATATTTTTATTACTTAGTTATGGTTTACAAAGAATAGAATATACAATTATGTACGGTAAAGCTCATCCTTGTTTTGACATTTGACATTTTAAGCTCAAAACTGATAAAAACCGACCGGCCATAGATTTGGAACGTTTTGGCGGCGTTTGAAAAATTGAAACTTTGAAAATTATTTTAAGCATGAAAAAAACGCTTTATAAAAAAAAAAGTACACTGGTATTAAAGTTTGAACGTTATTATTGATAAAAAATAAACAAAATTGGACTGGAGTTCCTTATTACAATAAACAACAACAAACATTATCTCGCAAAAGTGATAATAAGAATGAAAAAGAAGTGAAAGGTCGAAAACATATTATAAAGTAGGTGTACAAACTAACTCCTTATTGTCACCTGTGCTGATCGTATACTGTTTTGGTACTTAATAAAGAGCATCACATTATAAATTTCATATTAATGGTAAAACTTTTTTTTTAAATTGATTAATTGTGTCATTAAAAATGTCTATTTCATTATTAGAGCAATGTATACGAGTAGTATTGTAATTTCTTAATATCCGCGGTAAAGGAAAGAAATATCCCGTATGTGTGTGATAGGTTTTAATGTAAAAATGTATTTTATCCTCCATGTTGATTTTCTTGTTGATTAATGTTGATTTGTGATAAAATGTTTGGTGTATCAATTGATGCATGCATAATTTTGTACAAAAGGAATACATCAGAAAGCTTATGTCTAACTGACAGAGATTGTAGTTTATAGTGCGAATGATATCAGTAAACATCAATAATTCAATCACAGTACACTAAAAAATCACCAGCCGTCACTGGCACTTGCCTAGGTAGGTACACCTACATTATATTGAATTTTATTTTAATATACTGTATGAAACATAAGTACTTACCTACCTCAGGAAAATAAATTTCGTTAAAAACGACACGGAGTAGGTGTGTAAAAATGTCAAAATGTTTGCTCCCGACGGCAATGAAACTATACCAATGTTGTATCCAAGTATGTGCCGGAAAACCCTTTTGCTAGGAGAGTCGGTGAAGGTAAGAAAACACGTACAATAACTGATATAATTAAAATACTCCAAGAAACGGACCCCAACAATATGCCGAAATTTACGGTCGTAAACATAAACAAACTACCGCCGGTAACATTTGATTACACTGACGCAACTGCATTTCTTAGAGACTTAATTATCATCAAAAACGGTGTTCAGAAACTGAAAGATGAATCCGATCACAACAAGAACATAGCGATTAAAGAACAAATAGATTTGTTAACTTTAGATATCAAAAGTCTTAAATCTACAGTTAATGAACTGTCAAAAACAAACGAAAACACAAATACCAATAATACAGTACCATCTGTGGACGAACCGCAGAAACCTCATATAAAGGCCAAACCTATGGAAGAGGCAAATACTTCAACGCCATCTATGGAGAGAAGTACAAAACCTGATAACTCACTACAAACAGAAAAACAAATTGATGGCCCAAAAACGTTTGCAGATGTCGTTAACGACAATTCTTCACGAAAAATTGAAAATACTAAGGCAAAAGAATGGATTTCTGTGAAGAAAAGGACACATAAAAAACAAAAATCTGCATCCAAATAAAAAGTTACTATTATGGGCAGCAACGAAAATGCGGAATAAAAGGCGTACAAAGGACGAAATTTGCTCTCGTTACGCGGCTCGAGAAAACGACGACTTGCGAAGATGTGATCTCTTTTCGTATCAATGCAGTAGCTTACGAATTACAAACAAAATCTGGTGAGTATCGAGCATTTAAAGTTGGAACTCTTGAGTCAGATTACGACAAACTTATGGATGCGAGTATTTGGCCTAAATTCTCAGTTGTGAGAAAATATATCTACCGAACAATGCCGACAACGCAAACGAGCAACTCAAAATAAAATTAAAAATGGATCATACGCCTCTAAAAGTTTCGTTCAATTGCAGATCAATTAGTCGAACAGAGCACTTCATAAATCAATTGTGCAATTGCAATGACGTCATTGTGTTACAAGAAACGTGGTTGCTACCTACAGACTTAGGATATCTGTCGTCAATACATCCAGAATTTCTCAGCCATGGGACATCTGCGGTGAACCTCTCAGACGCTCCACTAATCGGCCGCCCCTACGAAGGCGTTGCAATTTTATGACGCAATACAATAAAAGCTGTTCTGATTGAATGCAGAGAACCCCGGATCACCGCTATTGAAATTGAGTCCGCAAATGGAACCCTACTTTGTCACAGTTTATATGCCAACCAATTCAGCCGAAAACTTGCCGAAAAATAAATGCCATTATTGAGGAACAAAACAGCTCAAACTCAATTATAATAATAATATAGTAGATTTTAATAAAGATCCGATATCTCTCTTCGGACGTGAACTTGCACACTTCTGTACAGAGAATAACTATAATTACACTGACACTGTGCATTTAAGCTCTGATTCATTCACATATGTAAGCGATGACCACGGAAGCATCAGATGGCTTGATCACTGCATTATGGCACAGGGGTTGAGTAATGTAGTGAGGAGTATCAACATCACAACCGATGCGACCGTCAGATCATCTCCCACTAACTGTCGAAATAGATCTGGATCTATTCCCCATTATATCCAACAGACAAAAACGACCAAGGGATTTTGGAAAATGGACGGCAAAGTCAGAAAATGATGTTAAAATTTACAACGACCTGGCAAGTAAATTGTTGTCAACAATAAAACCTCCGGATGCCATACGCTGTCAAAAATCTAACTGTGCTAGCAAGATTAACAGAATTGAACTAGATTCTCTCTACGATACTCTTGTCAAAACACTGAGAAACTCCGCCATACAAGCATTTAAAAATATGGGACCAAAAAAAAACTGTAACATTGTTCATCGATGGAATGATCAAGTCTCAACTTTGTATCGTCTGTCAAGGGATGCATTCCTCTGCCGGGTTCAGGCCGGAAAGCATACGGAAGACAGAATTTCAGATGAAAGAAAAACCAGCAAGAAAATTTTTAAAATTGCTCTCCGAAAATGCCAACACTCTGAAAACAAAGCACGAATGGATAGCATAGCTACATCTATGCACAACAAAGACTTCAGAACGTTCTGACAAGAAACGTCAACTGTGTTGAAATCCAAGAGCAATGTTCCACTATGCGTCAACGACATCACGGGGGATGAAAATATAGCCAACGAATTTAGAGACCTTTTCTCTTTAAGTGGGGATCAAGGAGATACCACGAAACCATCTATAATGACGTGCTTACCTGCGACCAATGATAACCTGGTCATGAATGTCACTCCTGAAATGGTTGTAGGCGCGATTAAGCAAACCGCTCTAGGTCAAACTCCAGGATACGATGCCATAGGTATTGAACATATAAGGTACGCATGGAATCAGCTCTATATTATCGTAGCCGCCTTATACTCGAGCCTCCTAAGACACACACACATATTCCCATGGATACGAGTCAAACTGTCATCATACCAACATTGAAATTCAATCAAACTGGATGCATAAATATTGGGAAATTAACGACCGATCTCCTTGACAACAATGATTTCAAGACTATTTGAAAAAATCCTACTCATGCTCATAAAACTACCCTGGATAACCAATTCGGCTTCAAGAGTACTTCATCAACAGATATGGCCATTTATGGAGTCAAACAAACGATAGCCTACTACAAAAAAAGAATAACAACCGTTTATGTATGTTTTCTAGATCTTAGCAAGGCTTTCGATCGTGTGTCGCACCACTTATTATGGGAAAAACTCATAAAACGTGGTGTCCCACCATCAGCAGTCAATGTGATAAATGTATCAATATGTAAAGCCTTCTAGGCGTGAATAAATAAAATAATAAAATATGCTGGCTACTTGGTATGGGCAACAGAAAAATCTCATCCAATGGGCAGGAGCTTCTTCTAAACCCCTATTCCTTAAAAGCGGAGTAAGCCAAGGGGGTAGTATATCTCCCACTCTATTTAATATAAACATTGATGACCTCCTACAAGAGCTTAACGACTCACTGATTGGTTGCCATATCTGCGGAGAAAGGAGTAATAATATCAACTACGCCGATGACATGGCGCTGCTCGCACCATCGATTAATGCGATGAGACGACTTGCGCGAATATGTGAAGAGTACGCAAATTCACATAACTTGCTGTACAACTCCAAAAAATCACTTATAGTTGTATTTAAACACAAGAAGGAGCCACTAAATATTCCACCAATCTGGTTAGAAGGAAATATAGTGCTTGTGGCCTCACAGGTCAGATACCTGGGGCATATCCTTACAGAAGACATGAACGATATTGAAGATATGGAACGACAAAGAAGAAACATCAATATACCCCCCGGAATGCTCTCAAGGAGGTTCTACCACTGTAGCGACGATGTCAGGAAACTGCTTTTTAAGACATACTGCACTGCCCTGTACACATCTGAGCCGTGGTCGCAATACTCAGCAGCGCAATAGGACAAGCTGAGGGTGTGCTACAACAACGCATACAGGCAACATCTGCAACTTCCAAGGTTCTGCAGTGCCACGACGATGTTCACTCGAGGGAGGGTCCACTCATTCCCCGCCTTACTTCGCCACCGACTAGCCAGCTTCTGGGGCAGGACACGGAAGTCAACCAACGCCATTGTCGTGGCTGCATCCGCTTGGCTCAGCTCTCCACTCAATGAGCGGTGGATGCAGATGATGCGCCTGCCACCCTGAAGACGATCTATTAAATTAAATTTATTTTTTCACATTTTCTTTTCATATGTTTTTATATTATTATTTAACCTTTTTTATTTTTATTATAATTTTTTTTTTTTTTTTAAATTATTTTATTGTATTCATTTCTCTTTTTATATTGTATATATTTCATGTGATATGGCAGACTGGGTTTGCAACCAGTCCTGCTGGATTAAAAACTCAAATAAAATAAAAAATTAAAAATACACATATAGCATGGCATATAAATGTAGACATTTAATAAAATGGAACTATATGTTTTCATTAGTATGGCAATACCAAGCTGCTAACTATGTCTTTGAATTAGACAGTTTGTTTTAAAAATAAAAAAATATAATAATTTTTTTTAAACGTTTTTTGTTTAATTGTATTTTTGATCTGTGAATTAGACACTCTATTATTTTTTTATATCTAACACATGGCTATTTCGTTACATTAATTTCCGAAATACAAAAAATCGCCTATTCCTTGCAAGGCGTTAATGTAGAATAATATCTGGATACCGTTTGGTGAAAGTAAAGCACATGCTCTTGGACCGTTGTGCTTTTTTAAAACTGACAATAATCTTCCTATGAGCCATCTTGGTGTTGTCATCTAAAACGTTTTAAAAGATCGCAGCGTCCTCGTGTATTGTCTTATATGAAAATGATTTTAATTTGAAAAAAAGCACAATGGTCCAAGTGCACATGTTTTTACTTTAACCAGACGGTGTTCAGAAAATAGTGGTACCTACTTACGTTCCGAAAGGGGATGATTCTACATTATATTTTATATGCATCGTATTGCTATATATCGTATTGATATATATCGTATTGATATATATATCGTATTGATATATATCGTATTGATATATATCGTATTGATATATATATCGTATTGATATATATCGTATTGATATATATATCGTATTGAAATATATATATATTTATATATATATTGTATTGATATATATCGTATTGATATGTATATCGTATTGATATATATCGTATTGATATATATATCGTATTGATACATTTCGTATTGTAAAAAAAATTGTGTAATAATAATAATAATAGTTGGATGATTTGTATAGCGCCGTTTTTGTGAAAAATCAACTCAAGGGCGTGTACAGTGCCAGTGAATATTTCTCCCTCTTCCTGTGTCAACTGTGGTTAGAGATGCATAAATGTGGAGATAATCTTGTCTACCCAGTGAGCGGGCTGCCTATTGTTACTCTAGGCCTTTTAAATTTATTTCAAAGAATTGTAAACTGTGTTTTATGTTCTAGCGGCACTCACTGATGGCAATCTTATATTTAAGCACACTCACTAAGGTAATGGAGGGTATAAGATGAAATTCGGGCGGAGACAGGAGGGGGTCGGATCCATTATATTTTAAGAGAATTATATGTTTAAGGTTTTTTTTCTTTATTTAATGCTTTGCGGGGAAGACGGAAAGGCGATTTTTTTCGAATTTCTGAAATTTGTGTATCAAAATAACCATGTATTAAATGTTAAACTCCTTATTATGATGTTTTTCGTTGTTTTTTTTTTTAATAAACTGTCTAATACGAATGTGTGAAAACATTTGAATGTGAAAAACACATTTCAAAACAAAGTGAGTAGCTTTGTGTTGCTATAGTAATTACAAAATAATATATATCTGCAATAATTTTGCCAAGCTATTTATTTTTATTAAAAAATGTTCTGATACTAAAAATGAGTAATTTTAATTCTTTCGTTTTTATAAAAAAAAAATATTTTTTTTATTTTTTTTATTTATTTATTTAATTTTACGAAAGAAAAAATACAAGGCAAAAAGTCACAATAAACTACTTTGCAGTTTGTCTAACGGGAGCTTATTATTTAAAACTTTATTATTGATTTAAAAACGTTATAAAACTGGACATTCCTAAAAGGTTCGAATTGGCTAAAACGCCATTATGATGTAGAAAACGCTACTGGCTGGTAAGATAGCTGTCACCGGTAACCCACCAACGTTGACCGGTGTGAAGTCAACAACGCCATATTCACGAATAATAACGAGCATATTGTTTTGGCGGCAAATTAAAATGACATATTTCAAAACGTCATAAAAAATATATTCGTAATCATAAAAATAAAATAAAAATGCCGTTATTATCACAAATTATTTCTTTCAACTTTCATTTCAACAATAAAAAATAGTTGGCTTGTGTAGGTACCTACCTTCTTTTTGCCCCACTTCATGCCTAGGTACTTAATAAGGAACTCCAGTCCAATTTTTTTATCCCATAATAATGTTCAAACTTAAATACCAGCACATTTAGTTTTTTTTTCGTTAGTTTTCTTACTTAAAATAATTTAAAATTCCGCCAAAACGCTCCAAGCCTATGGCCGGTCGTCTTTAAGGTTAGAATGTCAAAACAAGAATTTTATATTCTATTCATAGTAAACCATAACTAAACATAAGTAAAAACGTTATGTACCTTTTTAGAAACATTAATTTAAAGAGTAATAATAGTATTAAACAATAACATTACCATAATATGCGTATTGATAATTGGTTTGGTCATGAATGCTCTAATTTATATCATTAATAATTTTTTTTTATATTGAACAACAGTTAAAAAGCTTGAAGTCATTCAAATTAAGATTAAATTTCGCCAAAACTAAAAAAAATACGTATTAAAAATACAAAACAAAAACGAAGAATAATAATGTCTATACTAATCCAAAAAACAGAATGAGCACCTGTAATATAGGAATAATGTAAGAATAGGAAGTAAGATTTGTACAGCGCCCTTGAGGTGATTTTTCACAAAAACGGCGCTATAAAAATCATCCGATTATTATTTTTATTATTAATTAAAAATAATAAAAGTTATATATTCAGAATCGCCGTGTGATGATCTGTATGAATATATATTTTTGTAGCCATAATATTTTTCACTGAGTTCCTTATTGGGTTACGAATAACCTGACAATCTAAGAATGTATGCACATTAATATTTCAGCGCTGTCAGGTCCGGGCGTTGTGAACTGCATTGTTAACAGTCGTTCTACATCAATAAATTGTTTCTATTTGACAATTTTATACTTTTTGGCTGGAACCTACCATTTGTTTGGCTCTATATTTGAATATATCAACCTATTTTTTCAGCGGGATACATAACGCACCCGCATACTGCTTGCACTAAAACTGTGAAACTGTACGCTTTCACAATATATTTTACCCCGCTAGTGTCCGAACTTGAAAAACTAAACACAGTCTACCTTTGGACATAGAGACATACGACACGTCACCGGAGTACACCATTCAACCCTCATTTTTATTAATCTCGCCCAACGCCTGCCTACGAAAGTTACGAAAATCCTCATAACTTCTAAGTAATGCATATTGCGGGAATATATTTTTGGGCGCTTTAGTGATCTGCTCTACTTGTACGTAAGGACTTGAAATTCGCGTCATTTTTTAAGAAAATTGGTGATATTTTTTCGACGAAGTTCGCGATATTTTTGGGGAAATAGATTATTTTTCAACAAAAACGGCACTTTGTAACAAAAGTTGTCCTTATTTGGGTTTTAAAAAAAAATTATATTGTTTTTTCCGTATATTTTTTTTTATTTTGACTTTTTTATACAAGCTTGTCAAAACCATAGACAAAGAAATATTGAAACATGCAATACTAATTTCTTATTTTAAAATACCAGAACATCGCGTGAAAAATACGAATTTCGCGTTTTCTGCGTAAAAATGACGAATTTCACGTAAAAATTCGCTTTAACGCAAACGCGAAATTTTCAGGTTTCTACTTATACGGCTTCAATATTTAACAGTGAATAAAAATACATGTTTTCTTTCATTTTTGTTACTTACCCTGAGTATTTTTTTTATTCTTGACACACTGTTACGTTAAAAAAATATTAGTTACCAATTTTATTTTATTTTATTAGATACGCCCTATATGGGCTTTTACATATCACACATTTTTTTAAACATTAGATGTCACACAGGTGCAAAACACATCGCAGTAGGTAGATAGATAAAATAGATAGCCTTCATGAAATACAACAACTAAATATTTCATTTGTCTCACGAACAAATACAGCAATAACATGGTGTAAGTACCATTTCAAATAATTAGCCACAGAGGCGGATATTCAAAACATACCTCACATTCTCTGATACTTATCTTAATAATTGTTCAGGATGTATGCAATAATCGTCTGTTTGTATTTGTATTCTGAGAAGTTTAACATATCTACTATGTCCGAAAAAGTATTACCTTCTGCGTGAAGTCTAGGTACAAGAGAATTTTTGAATGACTAACTCGTGAAATTATTGTTACAATTGAATAAAATTTTAGATCGAGTAGTTCTAGTTGAAATACTAAATTTAATTAAGCTGACTATATCAGGGCTGTCTATAAAACCATTAACAATTTTGAAAAAGTTTTTGAAACTTTAAGGAGATGTGCGAGATATAAATATAAAATATATAAATATATTATGCAATATTTTCTTAGTCCTCTTCACTGGCAGATTCTGTGCTGAGGCCTCGCTGAGGTGAGCTCGGTTTTGGATAAAATGTTTTCAGCGACTTCTATATTTCAACTTCACGGTTTCGGTAGGGTAATTTCAGTAACTTCTATGGCCGTGTTTTTAAAATACTAGTCGGTTCTTTTTCTGATAATTCCTTAAGCCAAGTTTTGCTGGACTTAAAGTAGTTATTAATTGATGTATTTTATTTTATACTAGGTTGGAGCTTATTGTCTAAAGTCTTATTTGTCTTATTGTCTTTATCCAAGGGTAGTATTACACCTAGGTAAATTTAGCCTGTCTATTTGCTTTGCTCTAGTATTGATTATGTGAGGTGTTTGCCTTTTGTCTTCTTGAGATGATGAACTAGAATATTTTTGGTAAACGATTTTTGTATACTTGGAACGTCGAACTGTTAAATTTCTGTTGTTGGCGTCCTTATAGGGAACCTTTAAAATGATCTTAATGATACATTTTTGAGTTTGTTTAGTGGTTTTATGTGATTTGATGCTGCTAAGCCCCATCCCAATATTCCATATTACAAATGAGTGTGACATAATATTATACGCTTTTTAGATCCTGATGGCCGTTCTTCCCAACTTTTCGAATGATCGACCTGGGGCACCGATCAGCCAAATTTTTTGTTGAGAATTCGCTCTGTTTGCCTGTTTCCTAACATTTATTATCGTTGAACATCCTAAATTGTCTATGAAGGTGCCCGCCCACTTTTATAGACAATAAAATAGTGCCCGCCCACTTTCATAGATAATAAAATAGTGCCCGCCCAGTTTATAGACAGACCTGATGATAAATTAAACTAATTAGGTACTGTAATTAAATGCAATTGTATTAAGGAAGGTACTTATAGATAGAGCTTCATAATTAAACCATCATGATGGAACAGATTCGAGTAAATACAGTTAATTTTTTCTAAATTGAAACACGGTACATGAGGAACACCAATGAAAAATATTACAGCTTATAAAAATATATGTATATATATTCATATAGATCGACAAACGCCAAAAAATCACCTCATAAAAACACCCTGTTAATTTGATACAATTTCATTCCGAACATCTGACGTCTATTCTGATTTTGGATTTGTATTTTAAATGTTTTTTTTTAGTTTTAGGGAAACTTAAACTTATTTTGGGTGACTTTATACTCTATAATTATTATTCAATATAAAAACACTATTATTAATTAAAGATTATTCATGGCCAAACCAATTATCAACACGAATATTATGATAATGTTAATGTTCAGTACTATTATTATTCTTTGAGTTAAAGTTTCTAAAAAAGGTACATAATTTTATTACTTATGTTTAGTTATGGTTTATTATGAATAGAATATAAAATTATGTGCGGTAGAGCTCATCCTTGTTTTGACATTTGACATTCTAACCTCGAAACCGACCGACCATAGATTCGGAGTGTTTTGGCGGGCTTTGAAAAAAAAATATATATATACCTACTGGTATTTAAGTTAGAAAGTCCTTATTGATTAAAAAAAATATATTAAATGGTATTAATAATAAAATCACTATGAATATAAGAAGGCCTCACTTAAAATCCATTGTAGGTACTTTTATTAATTTTATCTAATGAACACTCAGTGCTAAAATAATATTCCTCAGGGCTTCTGTGGCTCTGGAATCGGGGAAGTTGTCTAAAATACGATTAGCAGCGTCACAATGTTCATGGAACAGTTTCACAGTGTTCTCTAGAGCTGAACTCTTGATCACCGCTGAACTCAGCTGCTCGTAGTCAACATTACCAACCCCACTCACAGAGCAGGAGACTTGCTCAAATAATGACTTGTCTTCATTTAATGCGAACAAAACAGGAGCAGAAACCAATGAGAAAGAATCTGAACTAGGACTCGCGAAAATATTGTAGTCGTAAGACGCCTGCCAAGCTAGGGCTGCGTGGCAACCGAAAAGGTATCCATTATCCTGGAATTTTTGGCCATGTCCCGCAAGATGAATAACGCCTTGACATCCCACGCCAAGTAAACTCCCTCCGTCTAGAGTGTTCCTCAACGTCCATTCCCTAACTGGGTGTCCCACGCAGTCCACCACGTCCAAAGGTTCGAATTTCCTTCCATATCCTATTATTTCTCTTGTCTTTAAATCGTTTTTGATTTCCGTTATAACATCAATCTGGTCATCCGGCTTTGAAGGTATGGGCATATTTTGAGGATCTCTCTCTCCTACAAACTCTCCGTCCGAAAGATCTCTTAACGCTGATGATACAATCTCAGAAAGATGTTGATTTCTCAGTTTGGACAGCATGCCATTAGCTGTTACCAGTAAGTAATCGCCTGTCAGGAGAGCTATCTTGTTTCCAAAATTGAGATTCGCGGTGTTTTCTGAGTATTCTTTCGTTGAGAAGTTGATCAGACCTTTGTGCACGAGATGGCCTGTTCGGATCATCTCGATGATCTCGGCCATCATCCTCTGCCCCTGGAGCACGCCACCGTCGGTGAGCCGGTCCAGCTGGGTGGCAGCGTTGGGGTAGCCTGCAGCCTTGGACACAAGCAGAATGAGGAGACCCCAGGCTTGTGTGTTATTCTTGTCATTGTAGAGAAGATTCTTGGCTGTTTTCAAGATAGGGTGGTTGCTCCCGACCTGTGGATTGAAATGAAAATGTGAACAGAAAGGCATTTATAGTTCATAAAAAGCATATACCGCATTTTACGCTCATATCCCGAAACTTCGGGAGGTGACGACGATCCATGAAAATCAATGAAAAGATGGATTTGTTTCCACCGTCCACGCGTTTTGCGAAAATAAGCTTATACGATTGCAGGGTCCTATTCAATTAGAAAAAACTCATTTCATTCCAGCACCCAGCGCCCAACGCCTATACAATAAAATAAAAAAATCCGTATTATACCTCGACAATCGAGCCCATAAAACTCAACCACAGCTCATTGTTTTATGCTCTGAGTTCCCTAATTACTGATATTACTGACGGCGAAGAAAAAAATTCGCGCCTCTCGCTTTATAGGTACTTCGAACGAAAAATTCAAACGGGGTGAGAAAATGAGAGAGAAACGCAGTGCAAAATGAGAAAGATATAGGCGGCTAGTCGCACAAATAAAGTAGGAATGAAAAAATGAGACAGGGCTATACAAACTTATATAGGTATATTTTGTATTCATTAAAACCCTAGGGGGTCGGACCCACACGGACTCTCTCTATATAGCTACGCTCCGGGCTGCACAGATACTTTGACGATCTGTACCTTTATGCATAGCTCGCATAAAATAATCATTATTCATCACATTAAAAAAAAATTTAAAATTTCTCAAAACAGTCTTGGAACACTCATATTTAAAAAAAAAACTATTTATTTTCAGTGTCGCCCTTCGTGGAGGTCGATTGTACCAACCTAAAGAAATTAATCAATTATTACGTAAATACTCACTAGTTTCCTAAGGTGTATGGCTACATTGGCAATTTCATCACTGAGTAGCCACCTCAAATTGGCAAAAGAAGGAGGATATCCAACTATTTTCTCCGCTTCACTAATGGCTTTGTCCCAATCAGGTTTAGGGTTCGGATATGTAAACACATTACGATATTGGCTACTATTTTCTGATTTAAATCGTAAACTTATTGGATAAACTGAGTAACACTGCCGCGCATAACTGAAACATTTATTAATAATTACTGACATGGCTTGTCTTCGAAGCGTGTGCTTATTTAGTGATAAGACAAGTGGCGTACATCTGTCAGCCCAATGAATGAGTTCAGGGTTATGTTGTCTATTATTCCTATATTCCACTTTACACTGCGCATGTGTTTTAATCTAGCGCATGTGCAGATGTTTATTTTGGTCCCTTTGATAAACCTAGCGGCATCGGGTTGAACTGTTTGAATACAAGATAATAATTCGCACTTCATTAATTAATATTATTTACTATGCAATATGACTAATGACAATGTATAATTAATTTACAGATTTAGCAACTGTTCGGCATTTTCTATGTTTTCTTTCTTTTTTACAAATTTCGAATTATTATTTTTGACCGTTGTATGTCAGCTGTTTTTCCCTAGCGGCATTTTCCGAAAATTCTGGATGCACCCTTCATTGCCGGCTTCCCATTACAGTCGGACTTGGAGAACATTGAATTAGAAAAGGGAACATAGTAAATAAATTGACGTTTCTACATAAAAGTATATTGTAATACCATTATAATATGCAGGTTAGGATTGTTTTTTTCAAAACCGTATATTAGTTTCTTTTACTTTTAAATTGTGCTTCAGAGTGGAATGTAAAAAAAGAAGTTGTACCGTTACGAATAATAATACTTGGACGATTTATATAGCGCCGTTTTTGTGAAAAATCACCTCAAGGGCGCTGTACAAATACGAAGGTATAAGTTTTCACGTTCATTAATAATGCTGATAATAATCAAATCATTTTATTAGTTCTTACACAAAAAAGGTCGTGAGGGTTGTGGTGGGCATCTCGGATAATATAATCGTAGATTGTCTGTTCAACGAGAGATGTCACTTTTCTAATTTTGTAAAGCAAGTACCGGAATATTATGTAAAGGAACGTTCTTTTCTTGGTTTTATTACATTAATTTGTGTACTGGCAAGACCTCCGCACCGCAGCATTCGACGCTAATATCACACGTATGTAAATGTCATTTATTATTAACATTTTTTTACGCTTTTCTCTTCGATCTCGTTGTTTTATCAATTAAAAGTTTATTCATTCGCACTAAGTTTTCCGTTAATCGAACTGTGATCACAACCTGCCGTCGAAAATCATGAAAAATCCGATACCTAACCTACAATGGAACATCGATAAATCGGGGAAAATTATAGTTCACCGTCAATTATAAACGAAAAGTAAATGGTTAAGTACTCCAGCCCTCGCGAGATGGTGCTCAGTACAGAGTGGGCGCAGGTGGAAGTAATCGACCTCACCAGCGACGGCAACGGGCTGGGGTTCAATATAGTCGGGGGGCGGAGCACTGGGGTGGTGATCAAGGCCATCCTGCCCGGCAGCTCCGCGGACCGCGATGGGCGGTTGCAGGGCGGGGACCACGTACTGCAGGTGGGGGCCGTCAACCTGCGCGGCTACAGCAGCGAGCAAGTAGCAGCCGTGCTGCGTCAGTCAGGTTCGCAGGTGCGCCTGCTGGTAGCGCGCCCCGTGGACCCCACCTCCTCAGACTTCCGCGCGCTCGGCAACCACGCGCCCATTGTGCCCACTAAGATCCTCTCCGACCCGGAGCAGCTAGATAGGCATTTGATCGAGAACGGCTACAATGAGACCTACAATGCCATCCCTCAGTGCTACGAAGAGCAGTGTAATGAAAACACTTCCACGCCCGAGTCACATATGCCGTTCCCCATCGCGGCCTTTGTGGACATCGTCGGGAGAAACCCCATGGCTATCGGCCAACACCCTCTTATGATGAATCCTGGGTCTCCTGTAATCACCCTTTCCATGCCGCCGGACATGTTACCCCAGCTACCTTCCCCACCAGAGATGGAAGTTATTACGGTTCTTCTGAATAAGAATGTCTACGGCCTCGGGGTGACGGTGGCCGGGTACGTGTGCGAGAAAGAAGAACTCTCAGGAATATTCGTCAAGAGCATCATCGAAGGCAGTGCGGCAGAACTGAGTGAAAAAATTAAAATTAACGATCGCATCATTGAAGTGGATGGAGCTTCCTTGATAGGGAAAACGAACCCACAGGCCGTAGAAATCTTAAGAAACACAGGCATATCAGTAAAGTTAATCCTAGAAAGATATCTTCGAGGTCCAAAGTACGAACACCTTCAGCTGGCTCTCTGGAGGGAGGACTCCCCTCCCTCGCCCCCCTCCCCCTCTGTCACCACTCTGTCCTGGTTCCAAGTGCAAACTGATAATGCCGAGAGTTATACGGAAATTGAGATGGAACAAGAATCTTACACAACTATCGACTCAACCATCCTGGAACCCGGAGAAATGGAGGATCCACCTCCTGACGTCATTGAGAAAGACCTGGACGCCCATCTAGAAATAGAGATAGATTCCTATAAGACAAAGTGGAGTGAGGAAATTGGAGAAGATAAAGAAATAATTATTGCCGATATAAAAAAACTCTCCGGTCTCGGAATCAGTCTGGAGGGAACCGTGGATGTGGAAGGTGGCCAAGAAGTCAGGCCCCACCACTACATCCGTTCTATCCTTCCTCAGGGACCGGTGGGTATGCAGGGATCACTATTAGCCGGAGATGAACTGCTCCAAGTCAACGAGCATTGCTTACATGGACTGAAGCATACAGAAGTCGTTTCCATTCTAAAAGAACTTCCTTCGAGTGTGAGATTGGTATGTGCCCGTAATTCCATAGACATCGGACCTAGACCTCTGATCAACATGGCGCAAGACAGGGAAGGATTTGAAGCTCGTAAAATAATATCAGGCAGTATACACAACATACCGACCATGATTAAATCACATTCCGACGGGTCGATCAACACATCCAGCACTGCCACGCTAACCGACCATTCCATCTCCAAGATCTCCAACGTATCCAAGAAGTCGCACTCCTTGGACTGTGTGTCCAACCTGGCCATGTGGATGGATGAAGAAATCTTTGTGGAGGTAACTAAAGGTGAACAAGGACTCGGCTTTTCAATTCTCGATTACCAAGACCCCATAGATCCGGAGGGTACTGTGATAGTTGTGAGAAGCCTGGTCCCGGGAGGGGCTGCGGAGAAACACGGACAAGTGTCCCCGGGAGACAGGCTGCTTTCTGTGAACGGCTGCAGCATCAGGAACGTATCGCTGGACCAAGCCGTGCACGCCTTGAAGAGTGCTCCCCCGGGTCTGGTGAAGCTGGGGGTGGCCCGGCCGCTCCCATCCACGGAACACTGCAGTAAATACAGTAGCAATAGTGAAACCCTGGCCGCCAAGGTCACCAGTTAATATTTAATGTAAAGTTAGGAACACGAAGCCACGCCACTTCTCCAATCCAACACTCAATCAATTATCATATCTTTGTTACACAGTATACAATTTCACTTCGTTTCATGTATTTTTATATAAATAGGTAAAGTTTTATCTCAAAGAGAAAGTAATTTTATTTATAGTAGCCTTTGTCTACATATTAGTCGTGTAGAAAACATATTACAATGATTAAATAATAATTACGAATGGCACAGCTAAATTATTATTAATTAATTAAATTAATATGTAACCTTATTGGAATTCTTTAAATTAATCTAGTCAAATTTGTTAATGTCTTAAAGTAAAATATAAAGGCACCATCCTACATGTGTACTGTTTAGGAAATGGAATTTAATAAATTGCATTGTGTACACAATTTTTATAACACGGGATCAAATAAACAAAGTAGTGAGAAAGTCAGATTAACAACATGTATTTAAAGCTTTACTTGGGGACTAACATAGTTTTGATATTCACGTTTATTAGGGCTTGTAGGTGCTTTTGATCTAAATCTTAACAATTATGATATTTTATATTGGCCCAATTGTACGTAACAAACACTCCATAATTATTATGTAAACTGGTGGTGTGATGTGTAAATACGGTAGAAGATCAGTACATTCAAAGTTCCACAACTTTGTACTTGTTCTACATTCAGGCATGCCTACGCTGTGAAGTCCTTCACTTCATAATGAGGAACTCCAGTACAATTTTTTTATGAATAATCTCGTTCAAACTTAAATACCAAAACTCAATAAAATTATGTACCTTTTTAGAAACTTTAACTCGAAGAATAATAATAATATTGACCATTAGCATTATCATGATATCCTTATTGATAATTGGTTTGCTCATGAATACTCTAATTTCTTCCATCAATAATAATTTAATTTTTTTTATATTGAACAACAATTATAGAGCTTAAAGACACTTAAATTAAGTTTAAATTGCACCAACTAAAATAATACATATTTAAAATACAAAAAATCGAAAACTAAAAATTTCCATACTAATCCAAAAATAGAATGTGACGTCAGATGTTCCAAATGCAATAGTACCAACATAACACGGTGTTTTTATGAGACGATTTTTATTCACTTTTAAATAATGATTTATAAATTCATCTTATAATGAAAGTTATATACTCAGAATCGGTGTTTTCTGATCTGTATGAATATGTAATTTTAAAGCCATTATATTTTTACTGGAGTTCCTTATTGTGTTATTATTTTTACTTTGCATATTTTATTTTGAATGACTTGTTGGAGCTTATAAACCTCATTGTAATATTTAACCATTGAAAAAGATAATATTAGCAAATCTCAAATGAAATATGATGCAGAAAATAAAAAGACGTTATTTTCTGTGTCTTTTTCTGTTTCATATTTCATTTTACATTTGATCTCATTTTTTTTTTCATTGGGCGATGTATTCTGTTATTTATTTATTTTTTTAACATTTTTTTGATCAATTATATATAGCATGTATATGTATTTGTTTTCAAAACCGTTTGTAAATAATGAAATTGCGCACTTGATGTTGCCAGCGCGGTTGCACCGATAGTTAATAATGTTCCCTGTTAACAAAATAATTAAGATATAATTCAAAATATTCTAGTCAAAATTACATAACCTTACAGTAATAAAGGAACGATGTAGATTTTTTATGGCATTCTTTAAAAATATCTAAAATTAATGAAGAGATTCCTGTTCAGTCTAGAAATCACTAAGCGACCAATTTCATTTTAATAATATCTAAGTAAAATAATTAAATAGATCTGCTTCTGACGACTATTCATAAGAAATCTTAAAATTGGCTCAAGAAACCAATATAATATAGTACTTACATAACTGTGAACTCATTTTTATAAGATGGAAAATAATATTTATATAAGTTTGAAAATCCGTACAGCAAAGCTACTCTATTCACCATTTAATGTTACATAGCAACGATGTACATATTCCCAAGTCCTGGCACCCAAAGAATTAATATCACTTTATATAAACCATAAGTAAAATTCAATAGTTTTATCTTTGCAAAACGAGCACGGGTGTACGGTTTTATGCAGAAGTTCATAACATTGCACTGTGTATTGCAGACTTTATTTGCAACGGAAATGTGTTAGTGATTTCTGTTAAAAGCCTTTTATTAAAATCGTTTGGTTAATAAACTCACGAAATTGTCTTAAATTATAGTCTTCCGTAGTGCTTCTAGTATCACTGTACTGCGTCATACTCTTCCATTCTTGTTGTTTTAAGGGCGCCAATCTTCCAAAACCAAACATTGTTAAATCCTTTGTAAAAAAAATCATAAAAGCACATTATTATCAATGTTTTACTAAATTGTTTAAATTTAAGTATGTGTGACTAAAAATTTTAAAAAAATAATGGAAAATTATGCAAAAGTCAATTCCAAACATACAAAAGTATCAATTACTCCTCTCTCATCAATCAGTACTCGGTACTCGGTTGGCCGAAATCTATTTCTCCTCGGAGGGTATATCATGACAATATTAATAATTATAGTTAATACTTGATGTGGAAGGCTATCTAATCAAACTTCCTTTCTTTCAGCAGTGCGAATTAACGCGACAACTCTATTATATTGCGATCTAATCAAAAGTTGTAATTAACCGCCCTACTCATACGAACGTACGGGATACGGCCGCTATATTATCGCCCGAACGCAACAAGCCATATCCCGTACGTTCAGGCACAAAAAAACTATACCCGAAACCTACAAAACATTCGTATACGTCAAGTTTGTTCCTGCGTCTTCGAAGCTAACGGATGTATTCGGGTATTTTTGTCTCTCCCATACAAGTTGATATATTGTAAACACGTATTGTTATTGTGAAATCTAATGAGAAATTTATTTTATTTTTTTTACCTACTTTTTGAATAATAACTCAAAGGACGGGCGGTTAAATCTTAAAAGATATTTCATCTTTAGTTAAAACTTAATTTATTGACATGCAGCAAGTCTTACCAATATTTTGAATTGATGCTTAAATAAACCTCAACCTTTATGGATATATTATAATATGCATTACATATGTAGTTAGAAAACAATCTAGGAACCAGTGGTGTGCATTGCTCTATGTCCAAAGGTAGGCTGTGTGTAGTTTTTCAAGTTCAGGTAATAGCGGGAATAAAGATTACCAATGAAAGCTGTATGTTTCGCAGCTTTAGTGCAAGCAGTATGGGGATGCATGGCTTTGCGTTATGTATCCCGCAAAAAAATGTATTGAGGAAGTCAAATGTATGGTCAAAGGCAGGTTGCAATCAATAAAATCGTCAAAGAGAAACAATCTATTGATGTAAAACAATTGTGAAAAAAAAAAAGGTTCACCAAATTTTTTATATTTTTATTTTTAACCGCTTCATTCTCGGTTTTTTTTTCACAAAAATAGAACTAAAAGCATCGGGTTATTTGATTTTTTGTTTAAAGAGTTTACATAATTTAAAAGTTGTCCAGTTCAAAAAAAAAGCAAGTCGAACTATAATAATAAAAAAAGAATGAAACAAAACTATGATAAGTTAAAACAGAAGAAACGATTTGCGTAAACCTCTATGAGCATCAAGTGGCAACTGGCGAGCTTGGTTCGTTTGCTTATCTTACGTAACGCAAACAAGTCAAAACACACGAGCAGTGCTCGGGTTGGCTCGATATGCCATATCTGCCGCCCGCAAACACTGCCCGTTCAAAAGCATGAAGTGGTTAAACTGAAATTTTTGATGTTTCTTTTATATTTAAATTTCTTTTATTGGTTAATTTTTCTTAGGGTAGGCACAGCTTTTCAACCTTTATAGACTGCACGCCACTGCTAGGAGCTATAGGTGCAGATGTGCTGCAATCTATTCAATTAGTATTTGTGTTATAATTTAGCTACTTTATCTTGTCCCCAACTAATCGATTGCACAACTTATTCCTGCCATAAAAGTGTATCCTATTATTTACGCAAAATAGACATGACCTACATGATAAGGCTTTATATCACAGGTGGAGTGCATATAGAGTTATAAAATGTGTTGCCAGCCAGTATTATTAGTTCAGAACTATTGCAACTTTAATCTGTTGAATTTAGACTTTTATAAATAAGAACTAGGCTTTAAGATTCTAGTGTCTTGTAAAATAAAGTATTTATCTTTATCCCACTTAAAGGATAAATTCACTCTTTCTTAGGGTCTTTTTTCACCTTAATACAATACATATATAATGTAAACATTGATTCACTTTGGCTTCTCATGCTCTGATGTGTATCGCCGATAAATAAACAATTATATGAAAAGACACTTTGTTTGAATCCACTTTTATTTTTTGTAAACATACTTGGACTAGTTTCAATTGGACTGAAGTGCTGAAGATGATTCAGTCGACTATACAAAAATAAAAGTGGATTCAAAGTGTCGTTTCATCTAATTCATCATGTCAATCCACAAAGTGTTTGCTCATTGTGAAAACAATTATTTATTGTAATCAATTTATTTTTAATAACTTATTGAAGTTTATAAACCTCATTGTAATATTTAATCATTAAAGGAAATAATATTAACATATCCTAAATGAAACACGAAACCGAAAAAAAACCACAGAAAATAAAAAGGTATCTGGGAGTCGCATCTGGGACTCGAACCCAGGACCTCTGTCTTTCCTGGACAACCGCTTTACCGACTAATCTAATGAGACCAGTTCAATTTACACCATCTTCATCGATATCATACCTCAAATTCAAGACTTGTCAATATTATCCTCCATTTTAAATCCCATATTATTGGCTGCTATCTTTATGATGATTACAAAGTTCTTCCCGAACACAATTGCAATCTGGATAGAGTCTCGGATATACCTATCCGATTTTTATTTATATGAGACATCTATTGATTACAGGTCTAGAAAGAATATTCAATTTATTTGTAATAACTTATTGAAGTTTATAAACCTCATTGTAATATTTGATCATTGAAGAAGATAATATTAACATATCCTAAAAGAGTCCCAAATGCGACTGATACTTTTTTTTTCTGTGGTTTTTTTTTTCAGTTTCGTGTTTCATTTAGGATATGTTAATATAATCTTCTTTTATTGATTATAATATTTTATTAAAGCTGATTATATTTTATAGCAAGGAATTGAAACGTCTTGTACATCAAACTGTGATTGACTTATTATTAATTGTGATTTATTTAGTTACAATAATAGCTCTTAAATGAAATATTTTACGCAGTTGAAATGCAGAAGTTAACTGGATAATTAATATCTAAGAAAATTGCTTTCGTTCTAAACGCAGGAAGCGAATTCTGGCTACGAGATGTGTGTAAATGGCAAACTTTAATTGCACATCTATCTACACTATGAAATTCAGTAAAAATATATTGTAGGTAAATCGTGATCACTACCCACACCGGAATACAACTTTTAAAAAAGTCTATTTTAAAAGATACATTTTTTTTTAATTACTTGTAATATAATATCGTTGTATTGCATTCTAGTCATTCATTGTGATTTTTAACATGTATTATTTTGTGGCACTTTTTTGTAATATTATTTGCAACTGCAGAAACACCTTCATGATTTTCTTTAATAAACAAAATAAAAACAAGCAATTTGTATTATTTTTTTACAATTTACGCGACGAAAAAAAAAATGCACTCTCTTCTCGTTGGGAGTCAAAAAGGTACCATAGGTTTTTCCTCGCCGCTACAGTCTCAAAATAGTGTCGTCGTTGTTGCCATGGCAGTGGTCCCGAATTGGGGGAAAACGATGTGGGTAGCTATTTCACTCCCGATGTGAAAATGGCATAATTCTTCAATTTGACTATTTCAAAATCTCAAAAACTCGATTGAATTTATGAATGCATATTTATCACAGAGAGCAAATAATAAATACAGCGGAAGAAACCAAAATATGAGGGGCCAGGAGTGAGCTAGGCCTACCTACCATCAATTTAAGTAAAACATCAACTAAGTAAAAAGGTTCGGCTTATTTACAAAAACTGAATATTTTGTTAGTATTTTGTTTTTATACTAACAAAATATTCAGTTTGACCGTTTTTATAAATGTTTTGTAATTTGCTTACCACAGTCAAAATCACGCGAGACAAACATGGACAACTGTGAACTAAGCTGGTGCCAAAATGGGTGTCACCTGATTATTGCCTCCGGCTGTCGAAATCATGCTTAGGGCAAGTCTATTAATTCTGACGTCAATGATATTTATAGTTAGACTTAGTTGCTCTTTCGAGACATGTGGTGAGACATCAATATTTTTCAATCATCAAGGGAGAACATGTCAAAATAAATTTGAAATATCGTTCAAGGGTGGTAAATAAGTCAGTAAAACAGAAGAGACAAACCGATAGAATGTCGCCATACTGCAAAAAATCGTGAAATGTGTGTTTTTTTTTTAATTGTGTGCCAAGTAATGTTCCGCATGTCTGCTAAAAATGTCTAATTGATAATGTCAGCTGGAAAAAGTTGTATTTTGGTTTCTATGTTTGCTACCTTTTTTTTTCTTTTCAATAATTTCCAAATATAGTGTAAGCGTGAGTAGGAATGGACTCGACCGGGAGATGTCTGTCGACATGGAGCAGACGGGGGCTGCATTTCAGCGCCTCTCGGCGGGCAGTCTAAACTTTAACCCCGTAAAGCTTGGACGATACGACACTATCGATTAGTTATAGATCCAATTATTGTAACTAATAATGTATCAAATGTAAATTAACTGAAAGCCTAATAATTAAACCATGAGATCATCATACGAGTTTTTATTTAACATTTACAGTATATTGTTTTTAATAGACCAAAACTGAAAAAACTCATTGGGATTGCGACACAAACACCCTACGATCAGCTACGATTGCCTTGGTCTACTCTGTAGCGGAATATTGCGCCGCAATGTGGGCTAGAAGTGCACACACACAGAAGATCAACGTGCAACTAAATACTGCTATGCGCATGGTGAGTGGAACACTCCCCTCCACCCCACTACAATGGCTCCCTGTCCTCTGGAATATCGCACCGCCCACACCGACAGCAACCCTCAAGAAATACAACAATGCCGTGAATAGTAACATTTCTCTTCAAGATGACCTTGCAAACCTCCCGGCCGGCCGCCTGACGTCCAGGAAACCTTTTTGGACTGAAGACGAAAAACTGCTTTTATCACGATACTCCCCTAAAGAGTCATGGCAAACTCAGTGACAGACCTCAGGCGTGAAAAACAAGCACCTTGTTGTAGACCCTGCTATTAAATTGCCAGGATTCTTTCTCCCTCGGAAGACGTGAACCTCATTAAACCGCATCCGGTGCAGTCACAGCCGTTATGCGTATATGATGCATAAATGGGGCCTAAAGGATTCCGAATTTTGTGAATGTGGACATATTCAAACAACACATCATAGAAGAATGTCCCCTTCATCAGTTTCCCTATGGCACATCTGTGTTGAACCAAGTAACTCCCGATGCCGTCGACTGGTTGAATAACCTTAACATTCCACTATGACCTCCACCAACTTTCCTCCACCATACGGAGAAGAAGAATAGACCAAAGACATTTTTATTATTACAAATATGATCAATTTTATAAATACAAAAAAATATTGTTTTAATCTAATACTTACAATAATTCCTAAGGAGGTGTTAAAAGACAAGCAAAATCTTTAAATTGCTCTCCTGCAGTGACGGCTCGTGACTTTTGAGTGAGCTAAAGTGCTAAAGGGCGGAGCAGTGTCTCAGAAAAATGAACTTTAAAAAAAATCATTTTCGGCTTCAACAACATCAATAACGTCGTATTTTTCAATCTTAGCACTCTAGCTCACTCAATAGTCACGAGCCGCCACTGCTCTCCTGTATAATTTGTTATATAGTTTTTGTAAGGAGAATATATGACGCTAATGTGAATGGAAGAAGAAGCCCGGGACGTCCAAGGAAGACGTGGCACGATCAAGTGAATCAAATACTTGAGTCGGGCCATGTCAGAAGTCGGAATAACAGAAGAGAATGTATGAGACGTTGTATGAAAGTGAATGAAGCAAGAAGTGTATGCCAAGATCGATTTGTTTGGCGGTCCATCCTCTCTGCCTACTCCTGCGGAGAAACGGCATGATGGTTAGTTAGTTTAGTTTTTGCAATATAGCGACTAGAAGTGTATTGTGGGCTTGTCTGTGTTCCCAAATTTTCCCCTACTTCAAGTAAAATTGATCAAACATTTTCAGTTATCGAAATTCTTTCTTGGACAGATTTCATTGATTTATTTGGGCCTAGGAATCGAATGGTCTAATGTAAATTGCCGATCAATTTTCCTTCAAATTGTTGTAGATCACACTAGACATGGGCAGATTCATTTGCAGTAGTGAATCGATTCAGTCTGATTCACCTAATCTTGTGAATTTATTCATTTCATACACCTAGTCTTGTGAATTTATTCATTTAATTTATTCACATAATTATTTTTATAAAAAAACTAATAATAAAATATATTATTTAAATAAACAAACCGGGGAATTTTTTTGCATTGCAAATTGCACTTGCGTTGGAATAACATATTTAAAAATAAAATTAACATGACAATTAAAATAATACGAAAAATATGTTTACACCTCTACGTAGTAAATGGTTTTGTTTTTAAAGACAATATTACGAGCAAACAAAGATGCACCATACTGAGTACTGATTACTTCGGAAATTCCCACACAACTAGTGAAACTGATGGCTTTGCCGTGCTGGAACTAACACGAACGGAATCGCCCCAGGCATTGAGGAATGAATTAGGAACTTCTGATTAGTACCTCGAAGTGACTTGACTAACTTGCGCCCTGCAGACCTAGTAAGGACAGACTCGATATCGACAGACCAGAGACGTAGTGATTACAAGGTTATAACTGAATACGGAATACATTTCTTAATTCCTTGAATTAGGGAATACGGACTACGAAAGAGAATATATGCTTCTCGGAATTACTGACTGGCTGACTAGACCCGATTTGCCTCTACGGACTAGTGGACTGTGAACTAACTATGACGTACGGGTTTTTATGAATTGCTGCGCACGATTCTATAAGTTAGATGAGATCCTGCATACTGCACAATATATCCGGAGACTTTGCGATGACGTCCATAGTATCTGCGCTGTAATTGTGGTGCCGTGCATTAAAAAATCGTAGGGTCACAAGGCCTAAGGGCCTAAGAGGAATAAAAAATTTATTCCGTGTTAAATTGTGAATCAGATTGAGTGTGTCACGAGATTGAATTTATTCATTTAATTCATTAATCTAATTTCTCCCATGTCTATATCAAACTTCTTCGGGGTGTCCTATATGGCATCCATCCTGCCAAACTTCTTCCTGTCCTCAGTCAACCGCTCCTCCACAGTCCTCCCGCTCTCCTCCACACCTTGAACACCCCAACACTGAAGGATGCTCCCCAGCCATGAAGATCTCCTTCATCCAACACTTCTTAGGGCCTCCAATCCTCCTTTTTTACTACTAGGAATTAAATATGTATTGATTTGCTATGAATTAAGAATGATATTTATTGTTTTTCAGAGAACGATCTGCCGCCATGTCGTGGTTAAACAACAAGCTGATCCTGTATCCGAGTGCCCTCGTCAGCACAGTTGCGGGCTTGTGTATCTGGAAGTATAACGCTTTATTATATATTTTCCTATTTTTTCTTTCCTGTTTTTTTGTGAGGGTGTCGGGGTTATAATTGAAAAGTTTTTTATAACTTTATTCTAACTAACTAACTAACCCTCACGCCGTTTCTCCCCAGGGGTAGGCAGAGAGGACAGACCGCCAGACAACTCGATATTGGCATACAATTCTTGCTTCATTCACATTCATACAACGCCTCATACATTCTCTTCTGTTATTCTGACTTCTGATATGGCCCGACTCAAGTATTTGATTCACTTGATCATGCCATGTCTTCCTCGGGCGTCCCCGGCTTCTTCTTCCATTCACATTCACGTCATACATTCTTCTTACACTCCTTTCTTCGTTCGTTCGCTCTACATGCCCGAACCATCTAAGTAAAACCTCTGGGTAATTTAGGTGAGACTGGATTAAACTAAAGTATAGGCCCCTCTTAACGTATGCTGGTAGAAGATGAGCTATTCTACCAAATTTTTTTATTTTTTTTTATTTATTAATCATTTTTTGATACATACATTCACACAAACACAGGTACAAAGGTCATAAACATTTTTTTTTGTATATATATAATTTTTTATACTGAGGAATATAGAGAAAACACGCCACCACACACAGATGACGCTAGGCGTCTGCAATGTCCAATGAAATCCCCACAGCCGACTGTCTTACGATTACCGCTCTGCTTTATCCTACCCCCCTTCCGCATACCTCTCTGCGCATAGTACTGAGTAGTAAGTACATGCAAGGGATTTAGCACTGCGTTATTTCGGCACCATGTAAAAATAAGAGTCCATTGTATTATTAAGTTCGGTGCTTTCATTTCCATAGTGCTGGAAATAAGTATGGCCCAATTTTTGAAATCTCTGTTTATGTTTTGTTCTTCAGAGCAATTTAACGTAGAGGTGCCGGATATATTGTTAAAGAAATTTTTTTATTTTAGGGATAGTAATTCGGGGAAGTTTGTTGATAAAGCGCTGAGAGCTGAAGGTAAAATTGCCATTGTAACCGGAGCCAACACAGGAATAGGGAGAGAAACTGTCAAGGATTTGGCCAGCAGAGGAGCAAAGGTATATTCCGTGCATTCATGTTAACTAACTAACTAACCATCACGCCATTACATTTCTTAATCTTACTCATTACGCTTACATCAGCCTTCCATTCTTCATGAATCTCAATATTTACACATACTTCCCAAATATACAAACTCATCGACCTGCTCCAAGTCATTTCCATCATTAACAACTTATTGCACACTGTTTTCGTATTCTCTCTTTCAAACACCATGACCTTAGACTTACTTACATTCACCATTAGCTCATTCTTCATACATACTCTGTTCATCCTAGATACGAGGGACTGTTATGTAGATCTTCCATACTGTTAGCAATCAGCACCGCATCATCAGCATACAACAGGCAACATGCTTTCAGATTACTCATTCATATTAATACATGCATATGTGCAAAATAAATAATGCTAAATTAAGAGTCCACTTTGCATACTTAATTTTTTTTTAAATTTAATGTAAATCAAATTTAATAATGTTATTATTAAGTTCTGCAAGTATTTTTAGTTGTTATTGTGACAGCTGTTTCGGCGTTTAAGGCCATTTTCAAACTGTGGTTAATCCACATTGCGACGACTTATTTATATGATTTAATTTACCCCCACTCCTTTAAAAATTTGGATGGATGGGTAATGATTTATTATCGGTAAAACCGATTTAGTTAGAAAGCAATTAAAATTCTGAATTCTGTGAGGTTTTCACATTTATAATGTGTTTTACTCGTATTTAACTGACAATGTTTTCTTAATTGATTTATTTAAATGTGTTGTATTGTTTTGATAATGTGAACATACTGAGAAGTGGTGAGTATATAATTTTCCTTACTTTATTAATTAATGTTATATTAGGGTCGTTAGTTCTTTTGTTAATTTCTAATTGTTCAAGTAAATTTAATCTTAGGCCCTTTCTTTCTATATGTAAGGGTTTAGGTTTGTTCTTGTCAAGCGGGACGTGATTATTTACTAAAAGATGTTCTGCGAATTTTGAAGAAGTGCTTTTATTTTTATAACATCTTATATGTTCTTTGAATCTAGTTGAGGAAGCCCTTCCCGTCTGCCCTATATAGGTAGCATTGCAGTCGGCGTGGTCACATTTTAATTCATATATGCCACTATTATTAAGTTTATTATTATTAATAATAGTGGCATATATGAATTAAATTCTAATTCAAAATTCAACAAATTAAAGTAAAAAAGTACAAAGGGAATAGCTTATAGGCACATCCTATTACTTTTACTTTTTTTAAAAGAAAGACAAATATTCCCTGGTTACGAATAACCTGACAATATTTCAAAATCTCCTCCTAACAACACAGTAAGCGGAAGATGTTTCTTGTGTCGTAATGGAGGACTTAGCCAGCCGAGGAATTGAACTCACGACGCTTGGGTGAGACCCAAACGCGATGCCAACTCAGCCACTGACCGATCAAATTTCTTACAGTTAGCCCACATAATTGAGAACATCTGTAAAAACAAATTAGAATTAAACCGAACACAATTGAATCAAACAAAACTTTGTTTTAACCACTTTTTATTTATTTTTTTTTTACGCTGATCAGTTTGGGAAAAAGTGTTTTTAAATAAAGTTTTATTGTTTCATTTAATTATAATTGATAACCACAAAGTGATAGCTTCAAACACAAATATGGGATATTTCTCTCCTTTACCGCAGATATTAAGAAATTACAATACTGTACACTGCTCTAATGATGAAAGAGACATTTTTAATGACACAATTAATCAATTTAATAAAAAAGTTTTACCATTAATATCAAACTGATAATATGATGATGCCCTTTATCAGGTATCAACACAGTGTACCATCAGCACAGGTGACAATAAGGAGTTAGTTTAAACACCTACTTTATAATATGTTTTCGACCTTTCACTTCTTTTTCATTCTTATTATCATTTTTGCGAGATAATGTTTATTGTACTTATTGATTATTATTGCTATGTAAACATTCATGTATGTAAGTTTTGGGCATATTACCTGTTTTATGTACTAAAATAAAATAAAATACAATAGTGCAAGTCAAATATATTTGTAGGTTTACATGGCATGTAGAGACATGAAGAAATGTGAAGAAACAAGGAAGGAAATAGTGATGATTACCCAGAATCGCTACGTGTACTGTCGCCCTTGCGACCTGTCTTCCCAGCAGTCCATCCGAGACTTTGCGAAGACCTTCAAGGAGGAGCAGCCCGCCCTGCACATCCTGATCAACAATGCAGGCGTCATGCGCTGCCCTAAACAACTGACCAAAGAAGGAATTGAAATGCAGCTCGGAGTCAATTACATGGGTCACTTTCTTCTCACTAATCTTCTACTTGATTATTTGGAGGTATGTTTTTTTCTTTTTGAGCCAAACAAATATTTAGTTTTGATAAATATAAATTTAATAGTCCCTACCTGTTTCCCATTTAAACGGATTCCAACGGAACCGCTCATGCGGTGATCTTCTCGCGTATGTGACGCATTTTTGGGGGCGGTGCCTGGAACGTTACAGTGAGATTCAAACGGTCTCACTGAACATTTCTAAGGCCTTTGATCGGGTTTGGCACCGAGGACTTGTCATCAAACTGCCCTCTTACGGACTTCCCATATCCTTGTGTGCGTGGATTGCTGACTTTTTGAGGGAGAGATCGATTCAGACGGTTTCATCTCTTCCTCGCATTCAATAAATGCTGGTGTCCCACAAAGATTGGTTTTGTCGCCGACATTGTTTTTGTTGCATATTAATGACCTCTTGACATGTGCCCCAATCCATTGTTACGTGGATGGCAGTACAGTCCATGATAGCTTTTTGTTTGACAAGCCCCCAAAGGGCACATAAACTCCATTGGCTCGGAGGACTTTGAAGCAGAGAATGGACGGTTACCTCGAGAGAATTTCCTCTCGGGGTAAGAATAACCTCATCGAATTCAATGTTTCAAAGACCCGATCATGTATAATTACGTCTAAAAGGGATTGAAATGACAATCTAGTCTCCTTTAATGGAAGCAATCTTCCCAACAAGCCCTCCATTGATATGCTTGGTGTAACCTTAAGTGACCAGCTCAGGTATGAGGCTCCATCAAAGCCAGAGTAAAGTTAGCCTCTCAGAAGCTGGGCGTATTGTACAGAGCCCGCAGATACTTTAATAGTACACAACTGCTGACCCTGTACAAATCCCCCTCAAGTGCGCCCCTCAAATTTTTGCTTAGAGATGATATGATTTTTACAGTTGCTATTTTATCCTCCTTTTCTATTGATGTTATATTTATTAGAAGATTGCTGCACAAAAAAGTTAGTATTTATTTGAAATATTTATAATTTTTTGGTCTAGAGAATTTTTTTTTTTTACATGAATACCGCACAAGTCTCAACTGCTCCAAACCATCTGGAGCCAGTGAGACTATGGCATCCCCAATTGGGAAATGTTGTGAGGCTAAAGGTATTGGGAAGGGGAAGTGGAAGAGGAAGGTGGGGAAATACCTGGCTATTCAGATCTGGTCACCAAACACGGCGAATATTTATAAAATTACTTTTTTTATACATTTAGTTATTTACAGTGTTGCGGGCTGTGGACGCATTTGCGCACCGGTGTGTGAAATTTTCTACTTATTCTAAGCACTAACCGGCTAGCCGACCTAACCAATTCACGTGTGCATTTCTTCAATTTATGGATATGATTGTCTGAAAAGATGAGTTTTACGTTTAGTTTTGAATTCTGTCGAGTCTTTAATTATTCTTAAGTCATGCGGCAGTTCATTCCAGGCTTTGGGTCCTGATACTTTGAAAGTACAATCACCGAACTTAATATTGAGTGTGCGCTTTGGTTCCTTCAACCTCCCGATAGCTGATGACTGACCTAAGGGTGGACTGCCGTGAATTGGTATTTTCAGGAATACACAGTTCCGATAAGTATGCAGTACCGCTGTGAAAAGGATGCTCTTCTGCAGTATGTTTACGGAGGGGTGAGTTCCCAGTTTTGTAGTCCTTATAAGATCCAGGGTAGCAGGAATGATGGAAAGGATAAACAGCTACGGGAATATCCTCATCATGAAAGTCCGCCTCAGTTCAGCCTCCAGCATCGACGCATACTGGAGAAAGTTATTGGCACCCCACAATGTAAACAGCACAGCTCCCTAAAGACTTTATTTTCATATTTATTTATTTTGTTTTTTTATGTGACAACTCACAAGAGCGCCCTGCTTATACAGGGGAACTATATCTCTACCCGGTTGGGCAACATAGTGAGGTGGGTTAAGGAGGGGGCTATAGGAAGGGATTTTTTTTTATGTGGGCCTTGGAGAGGCCCGAATTAAATGTAGGAGGAAAGACAAATGCCGGTAGCTCGTTCCACATATGAGCCGATTTACACAAAAACCACGAAACGACCCATTCTCATGAAGCCAACATCAACTGTGAACGGATGTTCCGCTAGCGGGCTCCATTGAAATATCTGTAGAACAGACTCAGCATAACTACATTGCGTCTGTGCTGTCAGAGATGGCAGTCGGTCTGTTAACAACGGATTGTCAATCAGATTAACCGCCCTCCTTTGCACAGAATCAAGCAGGTTTAACAAGTATTTGGGTACTCCAGCCCAGAGGTGACTACTGTTGGACGTACTTGAGATTTGTATAAGATTAGCACTTGGTCACTATTGAAGAATCTGCTAGCCCTATACATGACGCCCAATACTCGGGCTTCTGTAGAGCCCCGATACTTGAGCTGGTCTGAAATACTCACCCCAAGCATTTCAATGGAATCTTTGTTGGGGAGGGTGCTCCCATCGAATTGTGCCAGGCAGTCATTGACCACCTTTTAATATATTTATTATAATTTCTTCAAAAGATTGGTATTCACTTTGTGGCCTCATTATTAATAAATTAATTCAAAATTACTTTGTAATCACCACTTTATTAATATATACATGTCAACATGTTTTGAAAGCGATGCTTTCCTCATCAGGAATACTTTTTTTTCTGTATATTCCTGATGAGGAAAGCATCGCTTTCGAAGCATGTTGATGTTGTCAGGAATACTTTTTTTTTCTATATATTCCTGATGAGGAAAGCATCGCTTTCGAAGCATGTTGATGTTGTCAGGAATACTTTTTTTTTCTATATATTCCTGATGAGGAAAGCATCGCTTTCGAAGCATGTTGATGTTGTCAGGAATACTTTTTTTTTTCTATATATTCCTGATGAGGAAAGCATCGCTTTCGAAACATGTTATGTATATACTAATAAAGTGGTGATTACAAAGTAATTTTGAATTCATTTACTAATAATTTTTTTGTGTTTTATGTGTATGTATGTACATTGTTCATTAATTCACCTATATTTTTATTGTTTTTAATAATCCAATGTATGTATACTTATATGGAATGTGTGGGACTGTACTAACCTCCCCATTCTCTGGGAATCTTACATCATACCTATCTGATTTGTGTTCATCTCAGTGCATATTATTGTTCCACCTGTTACAGAAATCCGCCCCCAGCAGAATCATCAACCTGACAAGCTCAACACATTCCCTAGGGAAAATCAATCAAGAAGACTTAAACCTGACCCAAAACTATGACCCCACCACGGCCTACAACCAAAGCCAGCTTGCTCGCATGCTGTTCACTGTCGATTTATCCATTAGATTACTAGGTCGGTATTGGTTCTATTAATACTATGTTTTGTTTTATTTTTGTTATTTGTACATTAAGTTTACAAGTTACTGATAAGGAACTCCAGTCCATTTTTTAAAATCAATAATGCATTGTAGCTTAAATACCAGTATTTTATATTTTCTTTTCCAAAGTGCTCCAAATCTACGGCCGGTCAGTTTTGAGGTTAGGATGTCAAATGTCAAAATGAGGATGAGCTTTACAGTGCATAATTTTATATTCTATTCATAGCAAACCATAACTAAACAAAAGTTATAAAATTATGTACCTTTTTAGAAACTTTAACTCAAAGAATAATAATAGTATTTAATATGAATATTGCCCATGAATATTCTTATTTTTTCCATTAATAATCAATGATATTACAAACAAACACAGACACATTGTAGAGCTCAAAAAGTGGCAAGCAAAATATATGGTAATTGCCTTACTTTGATTAAGTATTAAACTGTCACGCATCACGTGATGTTGTGTGCTATCTCTAGCAGAATTGCATAAATCAGTGCCAAATGCACTCCTGTGTGATGAGAAAGTGTAAAAGCCAAGAAATAACATTTCATTTAAAAGTGCAAGCAAATTACTTATTATTATAAATAATACTAATTATTTCCCAGTGACATTATTGTAATGTCATTGGGTAATACTAACACAGCGTTCCGTATTCGTTTTTCCGATTATGTTGATTTCACGGTCTCTGTGTTTGAGTAGTTACGATCCTACGAATCTGGAGGTCGCGGCTTTAAATCCCGGCGCGCGCAATAAATTTTATTTGATTTTTTAAATTATTTTTATATCATAAGTGTTTATTATTTTCAAAGTTACGACGCCAATGAAGAGGACTAGCTCGTGAGTTTGGTGTAATAGAAACATGTTAATGTTAATTAAATTGTGTTATTTCACAAATTATCCATTTAAAAATATGTCGTATATTTGCGGCACGTTTTAGAGTGGTAGATACTGTCAGTATCGCCCTGGTGAAAGACCACCATTCAGAGTCGAAATGTTGCTTGAAATGGCTTTAACCGTGTTTGGTGACCAGATCTGAATAGCCAGGTACTTCCCAATCTTTCTCTTCCCCTCAATACCTTCATCCGCACAACATACCTCAATCGAGGATGCCATAGTCTCACTGGCTCTAGACGGTTGAGAGCAGTTGGGACTCTTGTGTGGTATCACATAAAAAAAGGCAAAGTTGGGGTAAAACACAATGAATAAAACAATTAATTTGATTGTAGGCAAAAATATCTTCTCCACCCGGGCTGATCCGCCTATACGGAATTCCTTTACTGACAATGGCAAAAGACACTACTAATTTAGGACACTAAAGCTTTGTAAAAAATGATAAGTTACACTGTGGTTTCACAATAAACAACCACGTTGATAGAAATGAACCACTGTTGTTCACGTTCGAAGGTGCAAAGATAATCGGACGCCTTCACTTTGCAGCGCACTGTACTCAGATCATATTGAAAAAAAAAAATTATAGCAAAACTTAATGGTAACTACATCGTCGGCATGGAGTGAAAACCCACTAACTAACATTTTTGGTAAAAGTGAGTTAAATATGTCAAAGTAAATAATTTCGAACCCCGCATTTATTAGAAAAGTCAATACCTCTGTGAAATTTCCCTAAACGCGTATTATATTTCCAAACAACTTAATTAAACATATTAAGTACGTAAACTAACTAATTACCTTTAGTTATTTATTTTATTTTGCAAAAACAGTTATAAAGACCAATACAATGCAAAAGCGATAAAAAATTACAGAAATATAGTTAGCACAATTATATAACACAGAGGTAAAACAAAAATAGCTACAAAGAGTTATAAGTAGGAACATAATGTTATAACATAATAAGTTTGTGCTTAAAATTATTGTAGGTCATGTGAAAAATATCCACATTTCCTGCGAGGCAGTTAATTAACCTAGTAAGCCTTCCCAGAGGCATCACCATTGGTAAGTTAGTTCTGCACCTGTGAAGAAACAGAAGCCTGTGTTGGCGGCCTCGCGTGAAATTATCAGGGACATAAAATCCTATTTCAGCCAGGATGTCAGGTATTGCTAATACACCGTTCAATAGTTTATGAGCCATAAGTAGTAATGCTATATCTCTCCTAGAGCTTAGGCTGCAAATACCCAGCATTCCCGAGATAAAAGCTGTTGGAAACAGCCATGGGTAAAAACCGAACTCTCTCATGTAGAGGAATCGTAAGAATTTCTTTTGGATTTTCTCGACCCTTAGTACATAAACGGTGTCCTCTGGCCCCCATACCTGAGATCCACTCTCGAGAATGCTACGCACTAAACTGAAGTAAAGCAGCCTTATAACTGCAAGGTTTGTTAACTCCTTTGAACTGTGTATGACAAAACCCAACATTTTTGTGGCTGATTTGCAGATCTTTTCGATGTGAGCATGAAATGTTAAACGAGCGTCAAACACAGTTCCCAAGTCCTTACAAGTCGTCATGTGCTTCAGAGACGTATCTTTCATTTTGTAATTAAAGTATACAGTCTTATGTGACCTTGTAAAGCACATAACTGAACACTTTTTAACGTTAAAATCCAGTTTATTAGCAATACTCCATTCAATAATTCCATTAATATCTTCTTGAAGTTGCCTATAGTCTTCTAACGTACTTATTCGCATGAAGAGTTTAATGTCGTCGGCGAAAAGTAAAAAACGGACGAATTTAATATTTTTTCTAATGCTATTTATAAAAATTAAAAATAATAGTGGTCCTAAATTTGATCCCTGTGGTACGCCAGAGTATGTGGGATATGTGCGGGAGTTGTTTAAACCATAAGATACAAATTGTTCTCTTCCGTTTAGATAATTTCTGAAGAGTTTCAGTAAATTTACAGAAAAACCAATCTCTTCAAGCCTACTTAGGAGAACTAAGTGATCAACCTTATCGAAAGCCTTCGTAAAGTCGTGATATGATGTGTCAACTTGCTCATTGTTATCGAGTGCTCTCGCGACGTAATCTGTAAATATAAATAAATTCGTAGTGGTTGATCGGCCATGTCTAAATCCATGTTGCTGCTCTATCAAAAATGGTTCAACTTTGGCATAAACATATTTGTGGATAATCATTTCCAATAACTTAGCGGGTGCGGAAAGAATAGATACGGGTCGGTAGTTGGTTGCTTGACACTTGTCACCATCTTTGTGTAAAGGGGTGACCTTTGAAAGCTTCCATAGTTTGGGGAAAATTCCGTTTTTGATAGTGAGATTAAATATATATAAAAGTGGCCTGGATAATGGTTCGGAACATCCCTTAATAACAAAGGGTGGAATTAAATCAGGGCCAAACGATGTTTTTGGTTTCAATTTTTTTACCGCTAAACTAAAATCCACGGCGTCGACGTTTTCAATATTTTGAGCAAATGTTGATCCAGATAGCCCTGGCACAAAAGATTCAAAATCAACTTTTTCCTGATTATAGACAGATTTAAAATACTTTGCGAAAGCTTCCGGCATGTCGGCTCCTTTGTGTGTACAATCATTCAAGTTAATATGACTTAAAAAACCCCTGTCACATTTCTTGTCGGAAATGTATTTCCAGAAGGACTTCGGATCGTGTTTGACATTATTTTCTACATTCAAAATGTAGTTATTATGGGCAATCGAAATATTACGTTTAATTCTAGTATGATAACATTTGAACAACTCATGCTCACTTTCCAAACCTGATCGTTTCCACCACCGGTGGTGTATGAACTTTGTCTTTATGTCCCCGATAATCTCACGCGTAAACCATCTAGGATAGTTTTCATTTCGCGGCGCTTTTTTCTTTGGAAAACATTGATCAAAATACGCGTATATAGTGTCATAGAAATATTTCACTTCCTCGTCAACATCGGAAACCTCTAAGATAGCCTGCCAATTGTGGTCACGCAGTTGACTGTATAGCTTCTCAAAGTCTCCTTTGTTGAAATTCCAACCACGGGAGTTATGTTTGAAATGAAGATGAAGATTTTTTAACGGTCTAACATGTTTAAAGCTAATTTCTGATAAAAGTGTTGGATGATAATTATCCTCGGAAACAAGACAGAAATCAGACTTTTGTACAAACATATTCAAATTACTTAAAACTAGGTCTAAAGTACGATCACATGAGTTCAACACTATATTCAACTGTTTTAGTTGAAAAAGTTCCATTACATATGCAAGTTCGATGTTTACAGCACGTGGATTTTGTGACGAATTAATATTAAAATCACCAATCACTAAAATTTTCTTATCGGCAAAATAGCTTAAATTACTAATTAACATTTCAAAAAGAATCATATAAACATTTGTTTTAGAGTTGGGAGGGATATAAACAGCACAAATAAATAGACATACGTCTTGAATAATGACTTTGACCCATAAATTTTCATCTCCTGTTTCCAAATAGAAAAGTCGCTCAGCTCGCATGTTTTCTTCATTTAACAGCGCCAACAGTAGACCGCCACCTCGTGTTTGACCAGTGCTTCTGTCTTTTCGGAAAACGATATATCTATTGTCGAAAATCTGTGCATTAAAAATTGACTCGTTTAGCCAACTCTCAGTAATTACGATTACTTTGTGGTCTTGGTTAAGTACATTTTCTAAAAAAAGTTTCGTCTTCGATCGGAGTCCTCGCACGTTTTGATATAAAAGTAGTCATTGTATTCGACCAGACTTTTTATCACTTTCTTGATTCAAAGAATCTTTTTTTTTGTAGAACCGAAAATGACGTACAATTACTCCACGGGGCCAAAGTTCCTCTTTTAGGAGAACATCAATTTTGTCTTCGTTGACTCCTATTTTAAATGTTGAGTATTCGTTCGAGAACGCCATGAACTTCTCAGCACTGCAGCTCAGATCAGTATTCGTTTTGACGTGGGCGATCACTTCTTCTACAGTCGTGTTGGGATCTAACCGAGAAACAATTATGCATTTTTGTTTAGGAATTACCTTTATTCCACTTGTGTCATTGGTTCCGACGACGAGAACTTTATTTTTCGTGCGCACAGCTGCACTGTAGGATTTGTTAGCGGGCTGTGTGAATTCAGGGCCGGCAGATATTAACTTCGTTATCGGATTGCCGGACGGTACCGACGTGCTTGCGAGCGAAGCGAGCGGGGCGGGCGGTGCGGGCGGGGGCAGGCGGGATCGACTGCGGCTGCACGGCGGGCTGCGCGGAAGGGTCGGGGGCCTGCGCGGGAACAGGGCCAGTGCTCGTACTAGGCAGTACCGGCTGTAGTAATATCGGGTCAGAAGTATGTGTTGATATAAGTACCTTGGCTGGCGTTTGTAGTGCTCTGCGGACTTTGGACCTAGTTTGAATAGCTCCATCACGGTCTTCCATATTATTGTTGTACTCACAAATTTTGTCCGCAAGTGACACCAACATCTTGTTTTGCTCTGACATTTCCTTGCGCAATTCGTCAATGATGTTCAACAGCACTTCGTTCCTTCTCTGAAGTGAAGCCACGCTTGAGATAATTTCGTTTATGAATTGTCACGACATTGTACCGAAAAAATATTATATTAGCGGAGCTTGTTAAAAATGCGTGTGCTTCGTGGCCTACACGTAGGTTTTACGCTCTCGCTTATTTCGGAAATAGTCATCTCCTTCCTAAAAACAATAACACTAAAATCACTTCTTTGAATGTCTGTCTTTGTCATACAAAACCAGTGTATAAAGAATTGACTGGATATGTAAGTGTATTTGTTACTTTGCCGCATTTTGTGTAAATATTGTGAGACAATAACGTGTCTATGTTTGAAATCTCATTGTTAATAATATATTAAACTACAATAAGGAACTCCAGTCCAATTTTTTTTTTTTTTTCAATAATGACGTTCAAACTAAAATACCAGTTTTTTTTTTTTTTAAAGTTACTTTTCATAGTTAAAATAATTTTCAAAGTTTCAATTTTTCAAAGCCCGCCAAAACGCTCCAAATCTATGGCCGGTTGGTTTTGATCAGTTTTGAGGTTAGAATGTCAAATTTAAAAACAAGGATGAGCTTTACCGTTCATAATCTTATATTCTATTCATAGTATACTATAACTAAACATAACTCATAAAATTATGTACCTTTTTAGAAACTTTAACTCTTAAAAATCTAGAAATTTCAGAAAATTCTTATTTTATGATCGTTCTACCATAAGAAATTGTTTCTGCTTAGCAAATTTCTTATATTTAGTTGTAATTTGCCTTGAGCGCCTTATTCTTCATGCTTTATGGTGTGATTAACACATAAAAAACTACAGCCTACCTTTGATCCAGAAGCAATGCACGCCAGTGACGGCTGCCCCAATCCGTCCCGTCATTCTGATCGGTATCATACTTCGATTTCTTAGAACTGTTAATATCGTCCTCAATTAGAGTTGTTAATATTATCTTCAATGATTAAATATTATAATTTCTTCAAATATTTGGTAACTTTGTGGCATTATTAATTATATAAATTAAAAATGTACTTTGTATTTACCACTTTAATTAAAATATATAAATATTTCTCTACATGTTTCGATAGCAATGCTATCATCTTCAGGAATAAATGAATACTAAAAAATAATTTCAAGTATAGAAAAATGATAAAAAATTTAAAACAATAATTTAAGAATATACAAAATATGAGCATAAACAAAAATGAATTAAAGTAGGTACGTAACAGATTAAAAATGTTAATGACAAAATAATTATAAAACATTGAATAATACATTTAAATTAGAAATATAAATAAAAATTATCATTATTAATATTAATATGAAAATAAATTTAAGAGATAGCTATTTTAAAAAAATATTTGATTATTTATTAAATTTAATTCGCTATTAACACTTCTTCTTATTTCTAAAATTTCAAATTTATCTAATTGTAAACCAGTTGTATTTGTATGTAAAACTTTTAAACCTTTATTTATATCAAACGAATGATTGGTTTCTAAAATATGATTTGCAAATTCAGAATAGTTGTTATTATTTAAACATCTTAGGTGTTCCTTAACCCTAATACTGAAATTTCTACAAGTCTTTCCGATGTAAAAATAGTTGCAATCATTACAAATCAATTTATATACTCCTGATTTATTCAAAATATTATCTTTATCTTTGTTATTTAAAATGTATTTTTTTAATTTATTATTGGTATAAAAAGCTGGTTGGATAGTATTTGGCAAGTTTTTAATTATTAAATTTGCGGTATTGTTATTTAAAAATAATATTTTTCTCCATTGTTTATTAACATCAGTTATTTGTGGATATACATAAGATTTAATAAATTTTAAATAAATATTAAATAAGATTAAATATTACAATGAGGTTTATAAGCTTCAATAAGTTATTCCAAAAAACTGAATATTTTGAATTTATTCATTACTTTTATTTTAATGGTTTTCAGTGCATTACATATACTTCATCCCTGTGTAGAATAAACTGTTTATGGGAATTATCTAGTGAGTCAATCTGTAATTTATTTTTTAGCTTCTTTTATAATGTTGTCTTTTTGTTGCAGAAACCAATGTGACGGTAAATGCAGTGGACCCGGGTCTTACAGATACCGAAATAACCCGTCACCTGCCTTCCAAAAAGTCCTTCTCTTCCCCGATAACCTATATGTTAACGTGGCCGTTCATCAAGATGTCCAACATGGGCGCACAGCCAGTCGTGTTTGCAGCTCTAAGTCCCGAATTAGAAGATGTAACGGGACAATTTTTGAGGTAATTAATAATAATTTAATATAAATTAAAAATTTTACTTACACTTTGCAAATAATACCGAATCCTGAAAATTCCATAACTTTATCACGCTTCAAACGCGACGCTTAATATTTGATCAAATCTTGTTATTTAAAATTATGAATAATGGCCTGGACTCATCAGAGCTCATTAACTTTATAAACATTCACATACCGTTAAGACCAACCCGACAAACCGATATTTTTTATTTGCCCGCACGCAGGACCAATCTTAGGATAAATTCTCCGATTCCCTGTATTTGTGCTCAATATAACACATAATTTCACAATATTGACATTCTTCACAATACAATTTCAAAATATTAAACCGAAGTAATACGTACCACCACAAATTGATGCACGAGTATAAAATGTATTGAGAGCATCTCCTGTCCCGATCCTATCTTCCTCTTCCTCTCCCCCCATCCTCCTTATTTTGTTTTTTTCTAATAAAACATCTGTATTTAACCACTATTAGCACAAAAACTTTGTTGGCTTACCTTTTGTTAAACTTCCTTTGTATATAAATTTGCATTAAAAGCTGTTTGTTTTTTACAAATAAATAAATAAATAATTCTTATATACAATTTTGTGAAACATCTCAAGGGTGCTTTAATTTAATGGATATCTATTCATTATGGTTCTTTTTAATTTTTCAGTAAATAACAGTATTTATCTTTGATCATTATATGGCCGAAGTATTAGTCCAAGTTGTATATGTTCCCCCAATAAGAAATTTACTCTTTTAAGTATCATTTTCACCAATTTCCCGTGTTCTCCAAACATTCAATAATCTTTGTCTCAACTCAAATCTTCACATATTTTGATGACTCCTTACCGTCATTTATGAATAACATTACTCATAACTTAATCAATGCGCAATCACAACTAGCACAATTCAGACACAGGTACACGTTCACATACACTTATACACTACACACATTTTTCATATACCATTTTAACTTTACCATCTATATTGTACTAACCCCGCCTGGTAAAATGTAAATAACCATTTACTAGATATTCCATAGAGACGTGTCATTGGTACTGATAATAATAATGTCCTAAAACCTTCTCATTCATTTTATACATGTACTGTTTGCTTCTAAAATAAGATAAAATTTCTTTTTTTTTAAATTTTTTCAGCAATCAGACGATTGACAAGATTGCTCCAAACGCACTGAACATTGAGTTGGGAAGATGGCTATGGGCCGTCAGTGAGAAGTGGACCAGGCTCAAGGAATAACAAGTCATTACAATTGATTTATAGAATTATTAAAGAGGTCAGAAGTAGTCTCAAAGGAACAAGACTTGAATTTAACACATATACATATATATATTTATGAACCTCTTCACTCAGTTCCCGATGCAAGTGGGTCGAATAATGTGCATCGGCAATAAACACTATTAATAGGTAAAATCCACATGTTATATTTTCCCACTTAAAAATTCTGTAACCTCGCCTGCTAATGCTCGACTCTATCTCAAGATTCGTGGTAGAGTCTGATGGATGAAGCACGGGGAAGTGGGATGTATATCATGATACTAGAAATAAAACCCTATTTAAAGGAAAATATAATGTTTATTGGCTCTATAACCAGATTGTAATGTTAGAGGAAAAAGAAGAGTAGAGAGGAGGATTAATTTTAAAACGAAACCATTTCAAGAATAAAGGGATGGCTCTTGTGGGCGGATTCTTATTCTCAGCATCAGGTAAGGCCGCTACAGTCCTGATGTTCGCCTATTCCCACGATCACCATCCGCAAGGTCTATGACGACTCTCGGCAGCGCCATCCGCCACAGCATCTTCCGTGCGGTCCAGACAATAATAGGGAAGGATGCTACCTTTTTGTCCTGTATGGTCGTCGATATAGCCCGTTCATCCTCAGCATGGATTCTTTTTCCAACGCACCTGGCACGCGCGGTTGATTTGATCACTTTACGGAATTGGCCATCCGTAATTAAAAAACATACCCACTTCGGGTAAATAGGGTAGACGCTCCCTGGCGTCAAACAAAACAGGAAAACCAATACATAAAACTCCACTTCTATCACGTCGAGCTCTGTGGCCCGCGTCAGGTTACGTCTGTCGCCATCTTGACCCCGCTTCTCTCTCTGATGTCGGATGTGTCGTCCATAAATACGTCATGAAATCTTGTCATAGACAATCGCAGTGCTGCATTTATAATGGGGTTAATAATTACGTTACAATTCTTTTCCAGCCCCATGAAAAAAAACTTATACAATAAGTTCTCTTCACAGTCATACATTTTCATTTTAAACTGAATTCATTAACCAAATCCCTGTCAATCTTTTGATCTACAATAATTGTCTGCTATTTCCGTATCTATATGCTTCTCTGTAAAAGTCCCATACTTGCATATATGTAGACGGCACTAGAAGGTTGGCCTATCCTTTCACGCATAGGAGGGCACGGTATGGATGAAATTCATAGACGTACATTGCACTGAAGGCACATACATCATAGTATTACGATGCGGTGATGAATGAGTTATCTTAGTTTAGTAAAGAATGTGTGTCGTAATTATGTACAAATCAGCATTTAATTTGATGTTTTATAAGTTCCTAAGAGGAATGGTGAGCGGCCTGTTTCATACAAAATTTAATTTAGGATTTGAGGCCAAAATACTCACCGAAATCGAATGATATTTTTTTTCATCTAAAGGTATAGCAAATATCTAGTACCGATTAGAAATATTTGAATTTACAAAAAGAAACTTGAAAGGCCATTTAAGAAAACGAATTTTTGCGATTTCAGAGGCAACTTTAGCAATTAAAAATCATTCGGTTTGGGTGGGTATTTTGGTCTCAAATTCAAAATTAACTTTTGTATGAAACAGGGCGCACAGCCGTTCTTCTTCATTATGAACAACTGTTTTTGTTTTCAGTGAATAATAATAAAAATATTAAACACAGTTATGAGTTTAGTTTATTTATCAATTATCATGTCAGCTGTGGAGTAATTTTTGATATATATTATCTAAAAAGTTTCAATAATTAAAAATGAAAAAATATTTCATTCAATAATTTTCTTCCCTAGGATAAGTCCTAGTGGGTCGGAAAGTCATCACCTCAGGTTATTATGTAATAATATTGGCTTCTTACCTGTAGAAGCTATTTTTCATCTTAAGACTTTTTTTTCACAAGAGTACCAACTTCTCCCAACCGTCTGAAGCCAGTGAGATTATGGCATCCCCAATTGGGGTATGTTGTGAGGCTGAAGGTATAGGGGAAGGGAAGGAGATGGGGAAAGGGGAAGATGTAAAAGTATCTGCCTATTCAGATCTGGTCATCAAACACGACTAAAGCCATTTCAAGTGACATTTCGATTTTGAATGGTGGTCATTACTGAAAGTATCTACCACTCTGGAGAGCTATTCTGGTTATTTTTAAGAAAAAATCCTTATCGCTTTCCTTAGGCTTGAAGACATCTTGCTTAACTGCGGTTCTGGTTCTTTCGGATGGCAGCTGTTAGCTGTCATGCGAATGACGTTCATTAAAAATATCTATATTAACGTAGTTTTAACAAGAGAAAAACTCAATATTAAGTAAGTTAGCAACTACCTTATTAGTTAGTAAACATTATACAGATTTTGATATTGATATCATAGATGCTGAGTCGGCATAGATATACTATGGCAGAAAATGTCACTTATAGAAGTAGTGACAGTAAAAAGTCATTACTACCTAGTGAGGTAGGTACCTTTTTACAAAACGTAATTCTTCATTAAAAAACGTACTTATGCTATTTAAAAATAAAATAAAAATTGATTAAAATGCCTTATAATACAATTTAATTGTTTTAATTTGTTTTGTTTCATAACCTTGTGTCCCTTGAAGATATTTCATCAATTTGTGTTTTCAAATAATCTCTTAACAATCTGCTTTGGATTTTTTTAGTATGTCTCTCTGGAATTACGCAGTTAATCAAGATGTATTTAAGCCTAACGAATTTTCCTTAAAAAGAACGGGAATAGGCCTCCCGGAATGTGCTTCAAATATACTATGTTTATACATACTATTTTAAATGAACAAACTACCTAACATACACAATACACCTCTTGCTTCATTCACATTCATACAATGTCTCATACATTCTCTTCTATTATTTCGACTTCTGACATGGCCCGACTCAAGTATTTGATTCACTTGATCGTGCCTTGTCTTCCTCGGGCGTCCCCGGCTTTTTCTTCCATTCATATTCGCATCATATATTCTTACACTCCTTTCTTTTTTCATTCGCTCTACAGCCCAAACCATCAAAGCATTCCTTTCTTAATTTTACTCATTACCCTTCAATCAGCCTTGCATTCATTACGAATCTCAACATTTTTCACATGATCATACATGGTTTTACCACACATTCGTCTCAGAGATCTCATTTCTACAGCATTCAGTCTACATTCATCCTTCCTCTGCCAGTTCCATGCCTCACTGCCATACATCAGGGTTGGTATCAGCACTCCACTGTGGACCGCTAGCTTCGTTTCTTTGGACAACTTTTTGTTTGCGCTGTGATGGATTCGAGTTTTAACAAGAACATCTTTATTCTTTAAAATAATTCATGTAAATTTGGAGTCTCGAAGATTATGGGTGGCCGCACGGACAAATTATGGGTTTCTTAAATAAAAATACCAGAGTTTCATGGAACTCATAGAGGTAGGATTTATTGTAAACACATTCCTTAATAATGATTTATAACTTGTGAATTCTTACTTTGTTCCTTTTCACGGAAATAACGCAGGCAATTGAGACTAAGCGAACATGCTGAAATCAAGACACTACAGAAACTAGACACTTGAGAGGAAACATGCGGACGAGCCTGGGACCATTACGATGAAGGAAGATAAAAAAAACTTACGAACGAGGGTAAAATATCAAATGACCCAGAAATATTCCAGTGACGGTAGGTGAGATGAACTCGGCAATGAAAAAAATCTCCAAAATAACCGTTAATTAGATTGGAGAGTTGTGCAATTTCGGCGTGAATTACGTATTTGGAAAAGGGCAGCAGGTATAAACCTTGTCTAGAGTACCACTTTGGGTACATATAATGATTTACGAGCATATTAAATTCCATACTAAATAGAATCAACACGGTATAGTTTACGTTAAAATTAACTAGTTGCTATGATTCGAAATCGCATACTGGTGCCTCAGCTAAAATAACTAAAAACAAATGAAATAAGGATTTTTTGAACGACCCGTGTATATAAGTCTTGGGGACGCCCCTGGAATTTTGAAATAATGGAGAGAGGGCGTGTAAGAATTAGTTAATGTGACATCTCAAAAAAATCAGGAATTAAATATTGATTTTAGAAATGAGCTGGAATGTTCTACCTACCCTTAGGACTGAAGACGATAAATTATCATGTTAGTGACGGAATTAGTGCGAAGCAGTCAGGCTGGGGACGGGCGTTGTTTTTATAATATTTCCAGAGGCGTATTAAGAGACCAGTGTCGATCTCGAATGTGATTCGGTGTCAAGCGCCACTGAGAAACAGCCTTTTATTCTGCATTCAGATTTACGGTTTTGTGAGGAATGAAGTAGGATATAGTATAGGCTTGATGACTTCGATTATGAAATTGAACTTATCTAGTTTTAAGTCACTAGCTACAGGTCTAAGTTGTAAGTCGCTATCTATATAAGTCTTAGATGTAAATCACTAATTATAAGTCTTAATTAAGTATTTTCTAGTTATATCTTAGCTGTAAGCCATTAGTGATAAATCTAATATGTAAGTTATTAGATATAAGTCTAAGTGATAAGGTATGGGTTAGATAAATTATGATGTAAAGCGCCTTGAGGTGATTTTCTCGCGAAGACGGCGCTGTGGAAGTGGTCCATTTATTGTTGTTATTATTGCCTGAATGGATATCTAAACCAAGCAATGGGCACGTTTGGCTCTCACACTACTGGCAGCAACGGTACCTATTTGGTTCGATAGTGGGATCAAACAGTAAGTAAATATCTTACTCAGAATAGTTGGTTTAAAAGAAATAATTTAAAAGAATTATAAGTTTGTTAAGTTGGCGAAGGATACCTTATACGGACCTGTGCGAGGAACAACGGGGAGTCGGTATTAAGGAAGATAAGGGATGGTCGGTTGGAAGGGAGAGAAAGGAGAGAAGAGAGAGTCGTGACAGTCAGTTGGGGAGTAGGGACGTGGTCGGTTCGGGAAAGAAGAGATAGTCGGTTTTGGAGAGTTGGGGAAGAGGGAGGTCGGTCTTGGGTAGGGAGTGGAGGAAGTCGGTTTTGAAGGGAGAGAGTGAGTCAGTTGGGGAGTAGGGACGTGGTCGGTTCGGGAGAGGAGTGTGATAGTCGGTTTGGAGAGTTGAGGAGGAGGGACGTGGTCGGTTCGGAAGAGGAGTGTGATAGTCGGTTTGGAGAGACGAGAGGAGGAGGGTCGTTTTTGGAAAAGGAGGGTGAAAAGTCGCGTTTTAGAGAGTAGACCGTCTGGGTATTGCATGGTGTTTTAGCATGCTAAAAATACGCGCGTGGGAATGGTAGTTACTGCTTTGCGGGTTGGTTTTGTGGTTAAACTAATATAATATAAACTAATGTTAAAACCGGCAATCAGAAGGGTGCAGGTTCGAGTCCTGTCGGCGACATTTATCTTTTCTCGGAAGGTTTTTTTCAATTTGGACGAGTGTTTCAGGCTAATAATTATTGGTTATAAAAATAATATATTTTAATCTTTTTAGAATCTAGTTAGAATCAATAATATAGAATAAAGGACAGCAAGGAAAAAAAATAATTATCGTTAGGGAGGGGGGGGGAGCTATTACAGCACCAACCGCGTTCAGTCCTCTGTTAAATGAATAAATTGTAAAAAAACACAAATTAATCAAATAAAATATATCTGCCCATGCTGGGATTTGAACCCGCGACCTCCGGATTGGTAGTCGGGAGGACTGAACAAGGTATGCAGTTTCTTTTCATTTATAAAATAATTATTTACTACCCAACTGAAATTGTATATAGATATTTATTAGTCAAATGAAATTAACAAAATACAATATTCCAATAATGGATTCTCTAATCCCAAATGGACTGATGGAAGCAGGGCTGGTCGAAGATGAGTTTCCGGGGCTGCGGCTGCTCTGTGATCTCGTGGTTGTGCAGTAGCTTGAAGATTCCGGTTCCGATGGCGGCCGGGATTCCCATGATGATAGATTCGGAAACACCCTCGATGGCATCCGCCTGCCCATAGTATGCAGCGTCGAAAAGGTGGTCAGCGGTTTTCTCAAACTGGAAAAATTATTCAATACATTGTATTAGCCCGAGAGTTCGAGTACTTCTCACCACAAACTAGGCACTTTTTGCTAATTCAGAAATTAGGAGAATAATGCATTAAAATTCTATAATGTAAATGCAATCTTACGGAGGCCAAGTTGAGCACGGACTCCTTCATCCTGGCGAGCCCGTAGCGGGTGATGCCGAGCACTTCGCCACGCGCCGTCATCTGCCCGGCCAGCAACATCATGTGGCGGTAGTCCACCGACATGCCGTGGCCCTCCATCACTTCCTTAATCTCGTGCATGATTGTGGTCTTGGCCGCCTCCACACCCAGGGTTTGGTACACCTTGAAAATAAAATGTGTTATTCAAATACTACACGTCATTTTTCAGTACTGCCCGATTGTGCTGTTCTTTGATCACGTCTATCAGATTTTTCATGTGAAAACTTAAATTAAATTTGATCATAAAAATGTGCCTGTAGATGATTCGACTCTAAATACTGCCTCGGCAGTAGTGCGAGTAGAGAAATAAAGCAACATGCTCCATCACTTCTTTTATTTTATCTGCAGGAAAACCGTACAGAAAACAGTCGATAGTGTGTCAGAATCGCCGTCTGATGGTTTATAGGGTGTTCCAGAATCTCTATAATCCTCGTATTCAATAATTTTAATAAAGAATCACGCTTTAATCATCTAATTTACACTTCTAATTGCATCGCGCAGAAACCAGTTCATCAGATGGAACGCTCTGTATGGATTAATGTGAAGTGAGTTACAAAATAACTTTTTAAGTTGGAGTAACAAAGTTCCATGTGCACTTAAAACCTTGTTTCGCAAATTATAGTGAATTACTGATGCAGTTAGAACTTATAACACTTTCTAATTCTGTTAATTTTCACTAGATTTTGTTGGTGTCTATAGAAGAAATGAAGAACAGTGCAGTTGGAACCATTTCCAATCAATAACTCAAATCAGCCCAAATCGTCAGTTGGAACCTTGTTATTCTAAGCGGTCAATATGTTGGTATCCACTGTTTTGCTTCTAGCTCCAATTATGAGAGCTTTGCATCATCTTTTAGTTCTTTAAAGCAACTCTTTTAGATTGAGCCTGACACATAATCTTAATTCCTGAATTGTGTATATATAACTTTATTATTAAATAAATATTATAGTTTCACCAAAGAAAGTGAGGGTAGGCCTTAATCCAACATTATGTAATGAGACTGAAGATGATGACATAGAAACAGAGGGTAATAATAATATTTGAAGATGTTATGTTTCTGTACATACATAACAATGACTTACCTCCCAAATATTGTTAGAAGTGGTTTTATTTCCGTTGACACCGTATGTTGCCATGACATCCCTCAGTCCATCTCCTTCCACACAAAGCTTGTACCTGTACAATAAATTCATGATTCAAAATATGTATATCTAAAAATTATAAAAAAATTATTTAAATGTGACCTCATGCGAGAGCCTTGAGGAACTCCTCTCATATGTTATTGACAGACATTTGACATACCTAACGGGAGTCTTAGTGTCGTCACAAGCAATGACCGCCCTGGACACATGATTCAGTCCTTTAATCACAACATGTGGTACTTGCTGGGCCAAAACTTGAAGGGCAAAATTCAATGCATGACCGTGCTTGTTGATGTCTGGAGAAATGGTCAGGATAGACTCCCCTACCACTGTGACTTGATTAGGCTTGAGTTTAAGCTTGGAAGTACATAACCTGCAAAATAAAGAAAATTATTACAGATACAATATGTAATGCTTATACTCCCCTACCACTGTGACTTGATTAGGCTTGAGTTTAAGCTTGGAAGTACATAACCTGCAAAATAAAGAAAATTATTACAGATACAATATGTAATGCTTATATAAAAAATATAAAAAAATATATATAAAATATATAACGTATATAAAAAAAAAACCTCAAGAATTTATGAAAACACGTTACTCCGGAAATCATTCTTTAGATCAGAGATACACATCCCGGAATAAATAAACAGCATTCATTTACTGGTTTTATCATGGATTCTAGAAAATATGTCGCCTGCGGTACTTCTTTCATGCGCCCTGTAATTATTATTTTGAATAGAGTCCATTTTATAGGACTACACAAAGTTATCTTTGAAAACACAGAAGTAACGGAAGTGAATTTTGATACTTCTTATTCAATAGCAATCTTTCGTGTTTTAGGGAGCTATGGTCAAAATATTTATAGGTTTCCTTTCTGTTTTACAAAATACGAAAGATTATCACCACAAACTTGTCGGTCTTCAATATTTTGAATCAGCCGCCCAAAATTACAAGTTTTTACCTAATTTTTAAAAATTTCAGATTGATAAAAAATCTACAGCATCTATTATTTTGGCCTTGGAAAGGAAAACTTTTGGCCTACAGTGATTTTTTTGTGCATTACGTTTTTAATTTAATTACATATATAAACATTTATTATTGGTACTGATGTATTGCCCATCTCACTAGGTGTGAAACGCCTGCGTTGAGATGGCAATTTAACAAGAGTGGTCCAGCTAGGTTATTTACATATTTATATTATGAAAATGACAAATAGATTACAATTTAAAGATTACAATGATTACAATGAAGAGATTTAAAAGAATTTTGAAGCAGTTAAATTTCAGACAAAAAGTCGATATATATAACAAAATTTAATTGTTACCTTTTCACAAAATACGAAAAGGTTACCCTGATCAAGTATTATTTGAAAACCTTGATTATAAATTATATTTTGTTAAATAAATTTTGATGTGGCATTTAAAAATTTAGCAATAAATTATTACGAAATGCAATATTTTAGGTAGGTACCTAGTTATTTGTTTGGTTTATAATAGGTATGTACCACTAGCTCCGCACAGTTATGATGTTTGTACTGTATACACTTTTTTTTTTAAATACTGGAAAATTAACTGTCCCCTTACGGTGCCCGACACATTTTGCAGTATAATCAACCATAATTAATAACTGTTGATAGATTGTATTATTATTTTTGGCTTAAAAAGCAATATTGTTATGAATTTGTATGGGGTAACTCGGAGTCCTGCACCGGGCAGTGCATTGTAATTTGGCACCCTACCCCTGCGGCCCGTGAACGCAATGAAAATTGATAAATTGGCCCTTTGACTCAAAAGGTTTACTCACGAATATCGAATCGACTCTGCATTAACTTCTAAACTCAGCAGCTTAATCCTCTCGGTATTCAGGCGAACCATGAGGAAGCAGTCATCACGCAGGTACACCTCTTCTATGTAAGTAGTTATCTGAAAGAAAATAAGATAATTAGTAGTGACATAAAGACATAAAGTTATTATAAAAAGGATCATATTGGACCAACACATAAATGGGCACAATTTATTCATTAAAAATAATATGTGGTATATATTTGTGGCACATTCCAGAGTGGTAGATACTGTCAGTATCGCTCTGGTGAAAGACCGCCATTCAGAATCGAAACATCGCTTGAAATGGCTTTAGTCATGTTTGGTGACTAGATCTGAATAGCCAGGTACTTCCCCAACTTCCTTCTCCTCACAACATACCCCAATTGGGAATACCATAGTCTCAGTGGCTCCAAACGGTTGGGAGCAGTCGGGTCTCACATTGTGCGGTATCACATAATTTTTTTTTTTTTTTATAAATGCAGCTGTTGGGAGGAAATAGTGGATGAACAAATATAGGGACTGGGCTGCTTCACAGAAATAAGGTGAAACACAGGAGATTCCATTGAATTTGGGAGGCGGATGGGTATTGACACCGCCTCTCCGGGAACCATTCATTGGACAATCAACACCTCTGCCATAGGTCACCCCCGAGTGGTTCACTACGTTTTGTTACTTAGCAGTGGTGCATGGGTTCATGGGCCGAAATTTGTTCAGGTCTTCTGCCCAACAACTGCGTGGTGGGCGGGATCGGGAGGCATGTTGAGTGCGACCCTTTTGTCTTCTCCAGCCGGACTCTCTCAACCCATCGCCTTGCACTGCAGTGGGAGGGAATGAATTCATACATCCATCACTCCTGGACACACTAACCCCCAGATTCTTACCCACCCCTCATACCTTTTTCATTCCCAGAACCTCCTCTCCTTAAAAAAACCCTCCACACAGCATCCCCAAAGATGACATAGGCCCTAAGGGAAAGAGTTAGAGCTAGAGGTGCAGCTGTGCAGACCATCTCTGTTCAAAAATAATAATAATAGCAAGAATAGTCGTTTGCAGGTTACCTCTCCTAGCGTAGTCTTCTCGATCCTCCCCTTCACCTTCCTGGCAAACTCCTGGTCCAGCGGCTCCATGAGCTCGGCCGTGATGATGGGCGTGGAGATGTTCTTGCTGGCGTTGATGATCTCCTTGATGCGAGGCACTCCTTGCGTGATGTTCATAGAGGCTACTCCGGCAAAGTGGAAGGTCTTCAGGGTCATCTGGGTTCCAGGCTCTCCGATACTCTGGAATAAGGTATTAATGTTTTGTGAACTACGTACATATATTCTTTTTACATGGACATATTAATGGAGTAGAAATATTTGTATAATTGCTGTGGTGAATATATGTCCAAGGGTATGAAAGGGACAACCGAGTATGAAAAGAGATACCATGACTGAATGAATGGTTGTCTCTTTCTTCTTCGTTCCTTAAGACTCACCTAATAATATTGAGACCATTAATAATGCTCTATAACTACCGACACTACGACTTGTCATTCCACCTCACGAATCCCAGAGATATTGGAAACTGTAACCAAAGGATTTAAGGGGAACGTCTACACGGCCTGTTTCATACAAAACTTAATTTTGGATTTAAGGCCAAAATACTCACCTAACCGAATGATTTTTTTTTCATCAAGGTATAGCAAATATCTAGTACGGATTAGATACATATTTTTTGTTTTCTGAACTAACAAAATAAAGGTCATTAAAGAAATCGAATTTTCGCGATTTCAGAGGAAACTTTAGCAATTATTCGGGGGCCACCATTTAAAAAAACAATGTTAAAATTAGCATTACAATGGACTTAAATTTAAAACGACCAATTTACGTTGGAACACAAATTTGCCGCACATAATTTAAAATATCGACCTGAAAAAACCTTTTTTTTCTATTTCATTATATGTAATCAAATATGACAATAAAAAAAAAAAAAACATAAATCCGCAAAAAAATTTAAAGGTTGCCTCTAAAATCATGAAATATTGATTTTTTTAATGGCCTATATTTCATAATTTAAAACAAAAAATAAATAAAATACTTCTAATCCGCACTAGATATTTACTAAACCCATACTTTAAAAAGGGATCATTCCGTTGGGATGGGTAATTTGGCCTCAAATCCAAAATTAAGTTTTGTATGAAGCAGGGCTCCTTACTGAATCTCCAATGGCCACCTAGAATTAGTTGCTGTATGTGTGGAACTCCCTCTTCTAGTGCTACCGAACAAAGACTGAAAATATTGTGGGAAGCTAGTAGAATGATTCCTCTTTCCTAAAAATGGTGTTGCCATTTGTAATGTCAAATGTCATAGACAATGGTGAGGTAGGAACTTAAATGGTTACAAGATGACGCACATTATACCCAGGATGCGTAGTCGTCAGGCTCGCATATAATGTCCATTCGGCTTTTGTTTAAAAATTGAACATCTTGAATACACATGCATAAAGAAAAAAACCTGTTTTCTGAAGTAGTAAAAACTCTCGATCGGTAAGGTCTCGTATCATAAAACTATCTGCAGCTCACAATGTCATTTCCATAATGAGCTATAGAGCTTTGAAAACACAATAAACTCTCAACAACACACCATATCATATCGTTTGTTCCATATTTTTCAATTGGTCAGTAAGAAAGCCGGATGTTAATTACATACTACATATGTACGAGGCATATCCAGAAAGTAAGTGTACTGAATTTTTGTAGGTTACAAATTTTTTTATTGAAACAAAAAAATTACATGGTTAGTACATATGTAAGCCATTTTTCGACATAGTCGCCATTCCTCTCAATGCAGGTGGTGAAGCGGGGTATCAACTTTTTGATGCCTTCCTCGAAGTAGTTTCCCGCCAACCCCTTCGTCCACTTCTCCACCTCCTCCTTTACCTCCTCGTCGGTTGAAATCCTTTTTCCACCCATGTTCAGCTTCAGGGAGGTAAAGAGATAATAATCTTAAGGTGCTAGGTCAGGGGAATGCGCGGGGTGGTTCAGACATCCTATTTAAACGAGGCAAGCAGTTCCTTCGTGGCGTTGGCCGTGTGTGGTCTGGCATTGTCGTGCAGCAGGCTGACTCCCTTTGTCAGCATGCCTCTCCTCTTGTTTTGAATCGCCTTCTGCAACTTTTTTAGGGTCTCACAGTATCTTGCAGAATTGATGGTCTCCCCTTGAGGCAGATATTCAAAATTATGCCTTGACAGTCCCAAAACACGAATGCCATGATTTTCTTGGCTGAAATTGAGGTTTTGAACATTTTGGCGGAGGGTGAAGAGGTGTGACGCCACTGTTGAGACTGCCTTTTGGTTTCAGGCGTGTAGTGTGCAACCCAAGTTTCATCTCCAGTAACGATGGAGCGGAGAAATTCATCTCCATGAAGTTTGCAGCACCTCAAAAACTCTTGTCCGGCTTCCACTCGATTCAACTTGTGTTGGTCTGTCAGCTGTTTTGGAACCCACTTCGCGGACAGTTTCCGATATCCGAGGGTTTCTGTGATGGTTTTGTGTAGTAGAGATCTGGAGATTTGCGGAATCATCGCAGAAAGTTCATCACCTGATCACCATGCACAGACGTACAACCGTTTTTAAACTCGCGATACCACGTATTCATACGATTCATAGCTTTATCACCATATGCAGCTTTCACCTCATTATAAACCTCAACCGGAGAAACCCAATAATAAACCCAAACGAGATAACGGATGACGCCGCGTATTTCGCACTTGGCGGGAGATTGGATTGACATTTTTCACGAAACGTGTTGTCGCGTCGACACTTCTCAACGTACTGACCTTGAACCGGTCTCGTTGCGGAGGGGAAGAGTCAGGGTACACGTAAGTGTAGTCAACATGTCGAAAATGAAATTCATTCGGTCGTGAGAGCCTCAGTACACTTACTTTCTGGATACGCCTCGTATATTATATAATGTGTGTAATGTATTTTGACAAATACCTGAGCTGCCAAGGCACCGACAGCCGTCCCCGGTTCAATGATGCTCCTCATATACTTGTTCTTGCAGGTGGTCAGGAAGACCACCACTTGGGACACCGTCAGCCTCTCCAGTTCCATGGCTATCACTCCACAGTTGCGGTACTTGGAGCGGAGAGAGTTCACTTTGGCAGCCACGACACGAAGGAAATTTCTAGAAAACAATATTTGTAAAAAAAAAGGTGGATAAAATGGATAAAATTAATCAAAATGAATAACTACCCAGTGGCAGCTCGTGACTTTTGAGTGAGCTAGAATGCTAAGATTGCAAAATGCAATGTTATTGATGTTGCAGCCAAAAATGTTTTTATTACAATATTTTGTAAAAAGATTTTTCAGTTTTAGGGCAGTTTTGGGACAGTGCCCCAAATACCAGGGGTGTTAGTTGAAGTTTGCCGGTTTTACTCATAGATGTCGCTAGAGATATGTATACATTTCTATGATTTGGCATCTATGTCATATTTTTCTATGACATTAACCTTCAAAAATACACAAGTTACATTCTGCCAAAATAATAGTGTCATAGTTGGTTACCTCAGTGAATATGTTGAGTTTCGTTCCAAGTAAATCGCATTTACGGCATTCGTTGCTTTTCTTATTTCATCAAAAGAAAAAAGCAGTTGAAGCTCATCAGTTGCTGGTAGAAACTTATGGTGAACACGCTCCAGTGATTAGAACATGTGAAACATGGTTTCGTCAATTTAAAAGTGGAGATTTCCATTTAACAGACAATGAACATCCTGGTGCAACGAAAAAGTTCGAAGACGAGGAATTGCAGGCGTTATTGGATGAAGACCCAACCCAATCGCAACAACAATTGGCCCAAACACTTAATGTGACCCGAGGAGCAATTTGCCAACGTTTAAAAGCCATGGGAAAGATCCAAAAGTATGGAAAATGGGTACCACACCAAATGAACGAGAGACAAATCGAAAAAACCGCCAAACCGCCTCATACAGCTAAAGTAGTGAAGAACACTCTCAAAGCATTGAATTGGGAAATATTATCGCACCCGCCGTACTCTCCAGACCTTGCCCCGTCCGACTATCACCTTTTCGCATCGATGGGACACTCACTCGCAGAGCAGCGCTTCGCCAATTTTGAAAAAGTCGAAAAATGGCTCGTCGAATGGTTTGCCTCGAAAGAGAATTTTTTTTGGAATTGTATCCATGATTTGCCTCAAAGATGGGCAAAATGTATAGAATCCGATGGTCAATACTTTGAATAAAAAAAATTTGAGATTCCCTTGAGAATTAAGCGTTTTCTTTATTGAAAAAACCGGCAAACTTCAACTAATACCCCTGGTATAACAAATATGTATGTAAATTATTTTTCTTCTTGTAGTGCTCTCTAGGTCGCAAACCTTTCTAAAAGGAGCAAATTGATCAAAATAACACGAGGAGATAGTAAAACGATGGTGGTATTAGTATGGCATCTTACAAAAGCTCCAGCTTGAATTCTGGACTGCATTGTTTGAAATCTTCCATCTCCAAAGTTTCCTCGGCAGCTGCTACGATTGCATCTCCGCTTAGTGACTCTTCTTCTCTAAAATTAAAAACATCGTTATATAATTTTTTGTTAATTTACTTGACTGCTATATTGTATAATACATTTTATGTATCAATAACAAACCAACCTGGAAGGACACTTGGCCCTCGTATCATACAGCACCCGAACCAGGTCCACCGGCCTGTCCTTGGCCTCCATATAGGACGGGTCCAGCCCGTCGCTGCCGTACTTGAACTCCACCACCTCACCCACGGCATTACGCACTGTCATGTCGTAGTGCAGCACCAGGTCTTCCAATGACTGTAAATAGTATATGTAACACATTAAAAATTATTACTTGATATTCTAGTCATCGATATATTATTATATTTTTTACAGTTACTCCACACAGGAGACCCTGGGGGAAATAATTTTCCTTAAGACATATGTCATCTTTGGGGATGCTGTGTGGAGGATCTTTTGGGGGATAGGAAGGAGTGAGGAAACACAGAGGCCGGCAAATCATTCCACAACCGAGCTGTTGAACACAAGAACGAATCGTAGAAGTAACCAGTTCTCATGTGACAAATGTTGGGCGCGCATTTAGCGTATTTCTTGACTATGCATCGGTGCCGAAGAGATCAATGACGCTAGTTCCCCAGAGCATTTTCCATTGAAATACCGTTAGAATAAGAACAGAATTCCCACCTGACGTCTGTCCTCCAAAGATTGCATTCCGTTTGTTGAAATAGAGAAATTCATCAAACGGACTGCGTGTTTCTGCACAGAGTCAAGGGTTTTTTTCAAATATTTTGGGGCTCACGACTAGAGGTGGCTGCCAAATTCTACAGTGGGGCGCACTTGCGATTTGTTCAGAGTCAGCAGTTGTGTACTATTAAATTATCTGCGGGACCTCTACAGTACGCTCAGCTTCCGAGAGGATAACTTTACTCTGACTTCGATGGAGCCCTCATACTTAAGCTGGTCACGATATGGCATTTGTCACTAAATAATGCACAATTGGCTACCTTTACAAGTCGTCTCTGAAGGTATCCAGTCTCTGCCGTCTTGACTGCCGTGTCCACTAGACCTTCTCGTCCTCCCATGGTGTGGAAGAAGAACTCTGTGGGCGTTAGGCCCGAGTAGAAACTGTTCTCAACAAAACCACGGGCGGCGGGAATTTTGGCTGGAAACAAATAAAAGAAAAATCAAATAAAATTACTGCTATTTGTAAAGTTTTTACACTGCTATCAAAGATATTTTACATTATGTATTTCCATACGCAGATTTTTAATAAAAAAAATAATACATATACTTACAGAATCTCTCGAAATGTGGGAGGGATCTATCTTCAAAGCCATTGGGAACTCTCTTTCCATTCAAGGCTTGCTGTCCCACACACGCAATCATTTGGGATATATTGATGTTTGAACCTGTCATAGAAACACAACACACATTATAACATTCTTTACAATAAAGCTTTATATGCATACATCTCACAATATAATATACAGAGGCATGCCATCCATATAGGCACATAAGAACCGCCTACCCTACATTAATTGCATGAAAATATAAATGTACATAATATTAAAATCCATAAAATAGTTGCAAGAAATCATTCCTCACTTTCAAAAATATGCATGAATTACCAACCATGAAATGCAGCATTGCGCACCCCATACGACCGCACTACTGTACCGTGTCAAAGGCAGGAACTAAGTATGCAAAATGATGATATGATATTCAAATGTTGACTCTATTCTTTACATTCAAATGGACACATGTGCGGAATGCGCATCAAGGGAGGACTCATTTGTGTTGGTGTCTCAAAAGCAGTGCTTTTCGGTAATGCCAGCCAATTCATTTTTTAAGAATCAGTGTCATCTGTTGATACGTCTATTAATTAGAACCGATCAACTAATAAAATAATGATAATATCATGTTGGCTTTCTTTCAAAATATTATTGTCTGTGAATATTTAGCGGAAAAAATTAGGAAATTTTATATACCCAGTAATTGGCTTGTAATATGCACAAATAAATAAAGCGGTTATTTGGACATTTGCCGTGGCTCAAGAAACCAACCAACCAACCACACATCAGGTATGACCAGCAGCTTAGCCATTCTTATCGAAAACTTGCACGAAGGGAGTAATTCTTTTAAATATCAAATAATTCACTGATTTGTGCACGCCACTGATACCTTTAGAGCCGCTCTGGGCCATGATGAGCGGAGCGTTGGTTGGATGCAGCTCTCGGAAGCAGGCCTGCGCCGCCAATTCCCTGATGCTGGACAGCTCGCTGAGCATCACGGCCTCCAGGGTTTCCTCCACGGTGCAACCAGGCGCGCACTGCAGGGTGCCCCGCTCCATCTCCCGAATGTAGTCATCACACTTTGCGTAGCTGGGGAATAACATAATACCTATTGTATAAGTAAAAGTCTACCAACTTGACACCTCAAGTAAGCCAGATAAATGCTCAACATAGATAGAAATTCACTTTGGGAGCTAGATTAACGGGATCCTACAACCTCAGGAGACACATGCAGCTGTTCAGAATGAAAAGCACATAGCTGTAGGAAATTTGGAAGAGACACCGGACAATGGATTAAGGTAAGCAATTGGGCAAATGATAAAAGGGAGATTCATTAAACATAATTTCAGTTGTCATGTGAATACAGAAACTGTAACTAAAACTAACTGTACATAACACTCTAATTCTAAAATTAAAATCAATTATTAAAAAATACAATTTCAGATCTCATTCTAAAATTCATAATTCTTATTTTCAGTAGGTACATAAATGAACTTATGCAACCATTCTTACAATAGTTGGTGGCGATGGAGGTTTTCTCTAAAGGGCGATTGTTATATATGTTACGTGCAATCCGGCAACACTGGATCGTAGCTTGGTCTTCCCCCTCCACATCCCCACACGGCCGAACTCGCTGCGACACTCAATGTCGGTTTGGCAGCCGTAAAGAATGGAGCTCCCGATCGCATCGCCCGCGAGGTGTGAAGTACGCTCCGTGATTCGTTTTTTGTGTGCCAAACACCATTCAGCGATGGAAATTCATTCTCAACTGACAGAAATGTATGGAGAAACGTGCATGAGTGTTCAAATGGTGCGCAGGTGGTGCGAAGAATTCAAAGAAGGGCGCACAGACGTCCATGACGAACAGCGGTCAGGATGGCCATCGGTCAGTGACGAAACGATTGCGAAAGTGGAAGCGGCAATGCTGGCAGATCGAAGACTGACGGTTCGGGAGCTTAGCGAGATGATCCCAGATGTCAGTAAGGGGCATGCTGACGAATGGAATCCATTTTCATCAGGACAACGCTCGTCCGCATACAGCCCGCATCACCACCGCACTCATTGAAAAATTCGGATGGGAGATCGTCCTACACCCACCATACAGTCCGGACTTGGTCCCGAGCGACTACCATCTCTTCCCTGATTTGAAGAAACACCTCGGTGGAATGCATTTATTTGCAATGCTTAAAGAAGAGGTTCTGAGCTACCTTCACGGCCTGGTGGGAGACTTCTAGGACCAGAGAATCAAAAAGATGGTGACCCGGATGAAAAAGTGCATCTAATTCATTGGGGACTATGTAGAAAAATAGCTGAAAGTCTAAGCTTTCCAATGATGTATTGCTCGTTGTAAATAAAATGGTTTTCATTGTTAAAAAAAAATAGGAAAACTTATTTTACGGACCACCCTCGTATAATACAAACATATAAGCACATTATAAATAGCGCATCGTTAGAATACCACGTTTAAAATCCACACAACCAAATACTACAGTCGAAGAGCAAAGCGATATTCCCAGAAGTGGTGCGCTGAAAGATTTCAGCACATATGGACTCACGATCCCAAGCAAGTACTTCATACAAAAAAACAACACAATCCCCCTGACGGTAAAATTAAATAACAGTATAGTATTACATAATTGTAAGGCTCTTTCTTACCCAGCTGCAAGCAATTTGTTTTTTGCTTCAATTAGCTGCTTTCCAGGGGTCACATCTATAATACCAAAACTGAAGCCCCGATTCATCATGAAGTAGGATGCCATACGCGCCAATCTATGCAACAGAAAAAGGAACATAAATACATACATACATATACAGCGCCCTTGAGGTGATTTTTCAAAAAAACGGCGCTATACAAATCATCCGATTATTATTATTATTATAAATACATACAAAAATACAGTCAAATAAGTACCTCCATACGTATGTACATCTGACATTTAAAGTAAACAAAAATTGAGGGTGCCGCGATTGTGTAATCCTTTGTACTCCGTTGTCGCCGCCGTGGCGACATAGAAAACATTCTAACAACTCCGATAGCGCCGCAGCGGCGTCATGAACAATAGGTATACATTTAAAAAAATAAAAGGGTCCTTTTACAAGCATACACATGATCTATTCAGTTGTATACAGTACTACTGGTGATAGGTTGTGCTGCGCTCTGTTTTTCATTCATAACAATAACTACACATTCATTTTATTTTAGTAATTTTTACTGTGCAATAAATATGGAGGAGAATTTAGAATTCAGTAGTAGTAAAGATGAGTTTGTTTTCGAAGTGCAAAGTGACTTTTCCAAAAAAAGGCCTAAAAAGGTGTCAGACGGGAAACCAGTGAGTACTGTGACGCGTGTCCTAACAAGCCACGTACGCATTTGGGTGACTACTTTCTAAAATATCACACATTCAAAAATTATAAAGATTAGAAATTCCATTTTTTCTTTTATTAACAATCTTAAACGATAATGAATATATATATTTCTTAACATAACTACATCTTTTTATTTTACTACCTTACCAAATGATATCGTAGTTTTTCCTCATATTTTTACATTACACTCTATGGAGTAACTGGTATACCATATAGGGTTAAAAGGTTTTAAATGATAAAAACCAAAATGGCTCATACGAAAAATAAAGTAAGTTTAAAAAAACACAATGGTCCAAATACAAATTAGTGGTTCCGAAAGGAGACGATCATCATATTCTAAGACAATTTCATATATAAAAAATTGTCTTATGGTATACAAGGCACTGAACGGACTGGCACCATCATACTTGACTGATCTCTTCGTGAGGGATAATCTTACTCGGAGACAACTCACGGTCAGATCGGCCAAGTCTGATGCGTCGAACAGACTGGTTGAACCCTCTCGTACGAATGCTGCTAAGTTTGGAGACAGAGCTTTCAACGTACTTAGCCCACATTCTTGGAATGACCTTCCATTTGGTCAGAGATCAGAAAGCAATTTCTACACCTTTAAAAAAGGCTAAAAACATATTTATTTAAAGGAGGCTACAAACTTTAACAAGATGTAAAGCGCCCTAGAGGTGATTTAAGTTACTAAACAGCGCTCGGAAAAATTGACCACATATATTATTTAACGCTTTGCAAGGAAGATAATTACACAGAAAGGTGATCTTTTTGTATTTCTGAAATGTATCTTTTTTTTTTTTTTTACATGTATACCGCACAAGAGTCCCAACTGCTCCCAACCGTCTGGAGCCAGTGAGACTATGGCATTCCCAATTGGGGAATGTTGTGAGGCTGGAGGTATTGGGGATGGGAAGGAAAGGGAGAAGGGGAAGAGGGAGGTGGGGAAATACCTGGCTATTCAGATCTGGTCACCAAACACGGCTAAAAGCCATTTCAAGCAACGTTTCAATTCTGAATGGTGGTCTTTCACCAGGGCGATACTGAGAGTATCTTCCACTCTGGAATGTGCGCAAATATACAATATATCATGTTTTAATTAATTAATTGTGAAACAACACAAATTAATTAAATAAAAATTACTTGCGCACGCCGGGATTTGAACCCGCGACCTTCGGATTCGTAGTCGAGAGCCTTACCCCTCGACCATGGAGGCCGTCAAATCAAAATACCCATTTATTAAATGTTAAATCAAATTTAAACAAAATCTAATTTACAGATAAAAATAATAAATTTAAAAAATATTAATCTAATCGAGTTGTTGATGTTGTTTTGGATTGTTTCTTTAAAACGAAATGTCAACCTCAAATGTGGAAAAATTTTATTGTATAGAACAAATTTCAAATACAAATTGACTAACTCGGTGGTGCCAAAGTAAACTAGTCTCAGCAAAGGTAACCAATTTGTGAGATCAGTTTTAACAATTGCGATATGTATTTAGAAATTATTAACAAAATTAATTTACGGAAACTGGTTTAGAGTAATACCTCCACATTCCTTTGACCGCGTGTTCCTCTCCCCAGTCTCTGAGCAAGATGTAAAATATACTAGTCTTTGTACCGGAGCCCAGGGTACTCTTATCCATGGAGCCGCACAGCAGCACTGAATTCCTTACAATCACATCTGAAATAAAAAGGGTTCATTAAAGGCATTTTAATTATACTTTTACCAGGGGTGTTAGTTGAAGTTTTCCGGTTTTACTCATAGATGTCGCTAGAGATATGTATACATTTCTATGATTTGGCATCTATGTCATATTTTTCTATGGACATTAACCTCCAAAAATATACAAGTTACATTCTGCCAAAATAATAGTGTCATAGTTGGTTACCTCAGTGAATATGTCGAGTTTCATTCCAAGTAAATCGCATTTGCGGCATTCGTTGCTTTTCTTATTTCATCAAAAGAAAAAAGCAGTTGAAGCTCATCGGTTGCTGGTAGAAACTTATGGTGAACATGCTCCAGTGATTAGAACATGTGAGACATGGTTTCGTCAATTTAAAAGTGAAGATTTCGATTTAACAGACAATGAACATTCTGGTGCAATGAAAAAGTTCGAAGACGAGGAATTGCAGGCGTTATTGGATGAAGACCCAACCCAATCGCAACAACAATTCGCCCAAACACTTAATGTGACCCGAGGAGCAATTTTCCAACGTTTAAAAGCCATGGGAAAGATCCAAAAGTATGGAAAATGGGTACCACACCAAATGAACGAGAGACAAATCGAAAAAACCAAACCGCCTCATACAGCTAAAGTAGTGAAGAACACTCTCAAAGCATTGAATTGGGAAATATTATCGCACCCGCCGTACTCTCCAGACATTGCCCCGTCCGACTATCACCTTTTCGCATCGATGGGACACTCACTCGCAGAGCAGCGCTTCGCCAATTTTGAAAAAGTCAAAAAATGGCTCGTCGAATGGTTTGCCTCGAAAGAGAATTTTTTTTTGGAATGGTATCCATGATTTGCCTCAAAGATGGGCAAAATGTATAGAATTCGATGGTCAATACTTTGAATAAAAAAATTTTGAGATTCCCTTGAGAATTAAGCGTTTTCTTTATTGAAAAAACTGGCAAACTTCAACTAACACCGCTGGTGTGTTCTGAGTTTTAGCGATAATTTCAAGTAGGGTCTGTATGCAAAACTGACGTAAAACCGGGGACAGAAATTTTTTTAAATCGTAAATTCGATAATTTAAAATCGGAATATTTGCATGAGAATGTATGGAATAAGTTGGGACCGTGGCTTTTGACTTGAATAGTGGGAAAACATGAAATAGGGGTGACGTAAAACCTAAGTTTTACTGTATGTATTTACTATGACATGGATAAAATATGTAATTATGTATACGTACATGAGTCTTGGACACACATATCTAAATTAGATGTATAGTTTTTCCCTCTTGTTTGCAGGTTGGCATTAACCTCACATCGTTTATTTGGTTTTAGGATCAGACTAGAACAAAAAGAATAGTGTAATTGTGAAGACTTGTAATTTTTGCGAGATAATGATTGTTGTATGTACTTATTAACTATTATTACTTTGTAAACATGCATCTATGTAAGTTTCGGGCATATTGCCTGTTTTATGTACTCAAGTCACGTAGTGACGTTTACAGCACTAACTGACAGTATCATAAAAGTCGTTCTATCTTCTTTTTTATTATTTATTTATTTGATTATTCACCCATCTGGGCTTTTACGTAGATTTTTAAAACAGAATATAATGAGCTATCGAAAAATATAAGTGCATACAGATTTTAAATCATAAAGTAACATTAAACCTGGTAATTTTTTCCAGTTGGGACTTTTTAAATTATGAGTTTTTCAACTGAGAAGTTTGCCAATTTTTTAATAATTATTTTTTATATAAAACAGAAAAAAGTGATGATAACATTTATAATACTTTTGTCTAATTAAATGTGTTTTTTAGTTTCGTATAAGGTGGTATTTACAGTTTACAAGAAAAAACCTTCAGTAAGCGATTTTTAAAACTTGTGTTTGCATTCAAAATTTTGATATTTTAAATTACATTTGTCCATTTGTAATATGTATAAAAAAAAAATTTTAAAAGTTAAATCATGCTACTAAAAATATTATAAGCCAGGTTCTTAAACATTATTTTTACCCTACCTGAAAATTTGCTTTCCAGTCCACAACAATCTTGGTTTTAGTATAGCCGGAATGGGTAGGTCTATTTTCATTGTTGTGTCATTACCCGCTATAAGGCAAGCGGCCAGTTGAAACACTTGCTCTTTGGTCAAGAAACAGTCTCGCTGGGTGAGCAGGTACCCCCCGGTTATAAAGTCCTGTGTTGCCGCAATGAGGAGCTCTCCGTTTCTTGGAGTGACTAAATTAGATTTGTTCTGAATTTGAAAAAAAAAATGTAGTGTTTGCACAATGTAATAAACAAAATAATTCATTTAGTAGTACCTACTTATTTTTATTTAGTGCCGACTTACCCCCATGAGAATAAGTGCTTCCGCTCTTGCTTCCTCAGTTTGTGGTAAATGTAGATTCATTTCATCTCCATCAAAATCAGCATTATATGGTGTACAAACACATTCATTGAATCTAAAGAAGTAAAATAAAAATAAATAAACAAGTGGAAGATAATTACAAAGGTTCTTTAATCAAAAAATTCATTGTTCACAGTTTCAAAATAATAAAAATAAAAAAAGTCATTCAAATAATTACATTAGAGGCTAAAAATTAAATTCCTGGTAATTTTTTTAACCCCTTGGGCAACAAAGTGGCGAAAACGTCATCAAACATCAAAACCAGTAGAGCCATATAGTGGCGTTTAAGCCACCAACTGCGACGAACTCATAAAAGTCGTTCTATCACCTTTTGTATTACAGTTAGATATATGATATAAGCTGAATTAGAAAGAGAGAAAACCATGCTTTCTCTTTGTATGTAAAAGTTAACCACAAACTCTTCCCAATAATTATAATAAATGCCCAAAAGCAGCGGATCGCAATCGCTTGGTGTTATGCGCGGAGTACACTGAGCTGTCTGACAACTATTGAATTTTGTGCTTCAATTTACTCAAAATGTCCAGTTAACTTTATGTTATTAAAAAAAAACAATATATTAACTACGCATTTGTAATATTTTTTCTTCATTTGCGTAATTTATTCTTGTGAAACTTTCATGGTTCATAAAATCATTACACTCTTGGAACGGTATTGTGTATTTGTGTAATTGGAACGTTCTATAGTGATAATTCATAAAAGCACATTTTCTAATGTAATATTCAGTAAAAACATGTAACGGTTCCGTAAAATATAAATAATTTGTAAACATATTCGTATAGCGCATTATTTGTCAATGCGTAAATTGTACTATTAGCTTGCTTCAAACAAAATTAGAAATTATTTAATTTGTTAAATTGTCCCACAAATGCAGTGTTTTGATTATATAAAACCATAATTAATGTATTTTTACCAGTTCTTACTTTAATTGAGATATAATACTAGCAATACCGCTTTCAAAAAGTGTTCCAACTGACATGAAAAATGCCCAAATTATGAAAGTATGGTTGAAGTTTGCGGATTATTTATTTTTATATGAAACATAAAAAAAGTGAAGTGACAATTACCGTTCTAATACGTTTGTGTAATTACACTTTTTTGTTTTTCTTTCATATAAAGTGATATAATTAGGATTTACATGAAAAAAAAATGAAGGGTAAGCGACTTAAAAAATAAATTTTTATTTTTTAATCAAAATTTAAATTCTTTTAATGGCATTTATCCATTTGTAATATTATCATACTACATCTAGAAGAGTCTTTCATCTGCTTTCGAAAACAGTATTTATTTTTTGGAAACGTTTAAAAACAGCGAATTTATTTGAGGTTGAATGACATGCGAAAATATTTTGCGATGAAATTATCAATGTGACAGGTCATATGTTGTGAACAAATTTCAGAAACCCGAGGGGTTAAATTGGGTGGGTAGGTACCTGAATGTTCTTTGTGGTTGAACCTTTGCTTTATGACACATAATAGACAATTTATGAAGTGAGGGTTGCCTGTTGAAAAGTACCAGATCATCGTCCACAAGATGTCTCTCGACAACATCGCCACACTGAAAAATACAAATGGTGTAAAATTAGTGTCTTATTATTTTCATTTAAAATGTTGACCAAATATTTACGAAATTAAACATTGAGAGTACTTGGGTTTTAAATTAATAATAAATTGATAGGTACTTTCAATTCCTGTGCGATTTTTTCCCTGTTGCCATACTTGAGAAATTTCTTAAAAGCTGATCCCCTCTGTTGAACATAATTCGCACCGGGATGTTTGTCGGGACCATTGCAGACGAGAGAACGAAGCCATTGCAAATTGGCAGGAAACACTTTCTCAGGATATGTCAATATTTTAGCCACATGAACTGGAACTCCGACCTAAGCAAAACAACAAAATCAGGTAAAACAGTTAATAAATATTTTTTAAATACATAATCAAGTTTATGTAAAAAATTACTTGTGCGTTTAATGATACCTGTTGTATTTGAAGATTGGGGTCGGGGGAGATGACAGTTCTGCTGGAGAAATCCACCCTTTTTCCTGACAAATTTCCTCTGAATCTTCCTTGTTTGCCTTTCAATCTCTGAACCAGACCTCGACCTGGCTTTTTGGGCTGCAAGACAAATGAGAAGTCACAAGTGAAATAAAGTACAGTAAAATATGTATTGCCTGTTATCTAAGGCTCAATTTTTCTAGTTGGTTTAAATATATCCTTTACAGGTAACTCAAAAACAATGAATTGCTCTTCCTCAATCAACACTACTAATTATGGGTACCATTCTCCATTGCCCAGAATGTCGGCACTTTTTAACTCAAGCCAGGACCTTGAAATTTTTGGTACCAGTCTAAATGATTTTTGTCAGATGAAAAGTTTTTACGAAAATAAATTCGAAGAATATCTAAAAATATATCTAAAATCACAGACTCTACAAAAACCTTGTTCAGGCTATGATTTTTTTGTCATTGCTTCATTCATGTATTATATACGTGCTGTTCTTTTTCTATAGCTCTTGTTTATCTCATTTTGTGTTGTATATTTTGTGTAATTGGACAATGGTTCGTTAATATAAAAACAAGTAAACAAGTGTTGGAATAATAAAAGAATATGAATGAATGTTGATGAATGTACCAGGTTGTGTGGCATCCCATCCTCTCTTCCTATCTCTACAAAGTAACGACATAATAGTTTGTTTGTTTAATAGAAAGAAAAGATGGCTCACCTGCATAGCAATAGGAATGCCTGACATTTCGCTATTGACATAGAGAGCGCAATGCAGCTGCAGATAGTCCCAATCTTCCTGGATCAACTCTATCTTTCCTCCGCTGGACATGTGCTTCTGGATCACATCATTGATGAGCAGTATCTCCGACTGCTTCATGGTGAGGTCATCTTCATTTCTGCAGTGGAAAAGAGTGCTCAAAGATTATCAAATTTCAAATGAACAAGAAATTCTCTGAACCGCTCAGGTGAAAGACAAAAAATTGCCTGAAATAAAATTAGACTTCAGACTGTCGGCTCTCTGATATCTAGGTAATCCTAATGGACAGATAGTGGGAATTGTGTCTGTTTTACCAATATTTCAATGGAAGGTGCTCCGAGGAATTAGCATCATTGATCTCTTCCTCACTCCTACAACATGGCTTTCTTCAAAACCCAGTTTCACATATTTCTCTTCCTAAAAAATACGTACAGCATCTCCTCAAAGTATGGGTACCGCCTCCCCAAGAACCATTCGTTGGATAACCAACACGTCTGCCATAGGTCACCCTAATTGGTTCGCTATGGCAGGTGACTTAGCAGGGATGCAAGGATTCATGGGGTGAGGTTTGTCCAGGTCTTGGCGGCGAATATGTCTGCCCACCAACTGCGTGGTGGGTCGAATCAGAAGAACGGTTGAGGGAGACCCTTTGACCTCTTCCGACCCGTCCCCTTGCACCAGTGAGAGGGATGGATTATTACATTTGTCACTCCTGGACACACTGACCCCGAGATTCCTATCCATCCGTCATACCTTTTTACTCCCCGCAATTTCCTCACCCTCTCCACGTCACCCCCAGCCTCCCTGTGATGATCCCCAGAGATGTTAATGATTTAAATAATAATAAATTAAGCATGGCCAACTTACGTTCCAGGTTTCAGATCAGAAACAACACTGGGCCGGATGCAGACCGGGGGTACAGGCAGCCGGGTGAGCACCAGGTCCTCAGGCCGGGAGCGATGGCTGTTCATGCCCAGGAGGGGCACATCGTCCTCGGGAATGCGGCTCAGGAGCTTCAGCACCTGAAATCATAAAAAAAGGAATGTTAAAATTGTCATTGTCATGAATTTAATGTTGAAATGGGTGAGTATGTTTTATTTACTCCAATTTACCATGATAATTTTGATCCATTGACGGATAGCTATACCCTAGATAGATAGCTAAACTCAAGCAAGTAATATTAGTACAGTGTCCTTGAGGTGATTTTTCACAAAAACGGCGCTATACAAATCATCCAATTATTATTATTATAGGCAATGACAATACAGACACGCTTTTCTCTAACAAAATTAACACAAAATGTGGCACGAGTAAGAAAGACTCTTAGGTTTACAGTAAATTCTTACAAAGATGGACATTTAAAAGATATGTCTGTGGAGCACAACGGATATGCGTCCATACGTCATCGTTTTCATAATTTAATGTTGCGTCGAATATCACAGGTGTGAATGAGATGACACTACGCCTACTTGCTTACACTACAATAGGACCTACTGCTAGAAGATCATACTCATGTTTTGCTATGTTTGCTATCTCACTTTCTCAATAATATGTATTTCCATTGTTTCATTGTGTGTTTATCAAGTGTTTGTAATGTCATTGATTGTTTCAAGATTACAATTATTGTATTATGTATAATATTAAATTGGATTCTAGGACACCTTGGTATTACTGGAAACGAAATAGCGGATTCCATTGCTAAGGAAGCCATTGTTCACGGTCCGTTAAATGATATTCCTGTTCCAGTTCGAGACTACTTCCCTGTTCTAAAAAGTAAATACAAACTCCAATGGTCCTCTGAATGGAAAATAGCTTCTCTAACAAAAGGTCATCAGTACTGATTAATACAACCGTTTATTCCTGTCAAGCCCTGGTTTCATAAATACACTTGCATGCCAAAAAAATTTATTTCCTCCATCATAACTCGAATGAGACTAGGTCACACTTCTTGTCTTAGTCATCTCGCCAGATTCCACATAATCAGCTCGCCTTACTGTGATTGTGGGTCAGAGGACACTCTGGACCATAATTTCTTTGAGTGTCCTATCAATGACCAATTTCAAAATTTCATGCATAAATTGGTAAAACTTAAAATTGATCTCCCTACCAGTATTCCCTGCCTTCTAAGTCTCAACTCCTCCCAAATTAACAATTTATTAGCAAAATACATTTATAAAAATTGCATTAAAATTTAAGTCATTGGGGATTAAAAACACATAAATTTACACTGTTTAACTTATTTAACTCATCTGCTTCAATTTTATTTGCCCGAATATTATATCTTGTTTTAAAGTAACTAATTTTAAGAATAATCTGTACTATCAAAATCTAACTGATTAACATGGCCAAGATCGCCCTTAATGGGTGTAAGACAAAAAATAACAACAACAAAAAGAAGTAATTTGCATGCATTTAAAAATGAAATGTTACAAATGCTTATTGTGTTTCTTTTACTGTAATGGAAACACTTTTTGGCACTTATATGTGCAATTTTATTACAGACAGCAGACAACCTCGCGCAACGTGTGACAGTTTAATACTAAATCAAAGTACGGCAATTACCGTATCTTTTGTTTGCCACTTTTTGAGCTCTATAATGTGTCTATTGTTTGTTATGTCATTGATTATAGGCAGATAATATACATATTCAAGTTAAATCTGCAGCAGTACCCACAAATTATGTATTCTGAATGGGGATGAGTAATTTTAGCATGTTAAATGGATCTTAAATTAATATTCAAGTGATTGGAATAACTTATTGAAGCTCATAAACCTCATTGTAATATTTAATCACTGAACAAAATAATATTAACAAATCTCAATGAAACATGAAACAGAAAAAGACACAGCAAATGGTAGCAATGTTTCATTGAGATTTGTCAATATTATCTTCTTTAATGATTAAATATTACAATGAAGTTATTCCAATAAATTGAATATTCTTTCTAGACTTATATCAATAGATGTTAGATATAAATAAAAATCGGATAGGTATATCCGAGACACTACCTAAGTTACAGCAACTGTAGAACTTTCATTTCTATACTTAAATTTTCTAATAAAACTGTGTTCATCTGAAGCGACCTGCCAGGTAAGTATGTTTTTCTGTATCAGCACATAATTAGATAAAGAATAGGAAGTAATATTTGCACAGCGCCATTGAGGTGATTTTTCATAAAAACGGAGCTATACAAATCATCCAATTATCATTATTATTACAAATATAGTTGGGTAGAGCTTTGCAATCGTAGAAAAAGATAGCATCCAAAAATGTGGGAATTAATTTATTTATTCTTAAATTAAAAAACAAAAAAAAACATTAGCCACTCATCTCACTAGGACAGTCCAGTGTTGAAATTAGCAGCTTTACAATATTAATGAAACGATATATTTTTTTTAAATAACATCAATGTTATTCAGATTATAAACAACTATAAAATCTACAGTAAATCTTTAAGTTCGGACATACATTTATAGATTCCAACAATAATAATTTCGTTGTAACCCAAATAACTATCATAAATTATCTGTGTTCCAATTATCTGTGTTACCCACGAGTGGGGTGACCATATTTTTGTTAATAAGAAGTAGTGAGTAAATGATAATAGGTAAATAATAATAGGTAAATAATAATAGGTAAATAATAATAAGTAAATAATAATAGGTAAATAATAATAGGTAAATAATAACAGGTAAATAATAATCAGTAATTAGTAATAAATAAATAATAATACATGAATAAAAATAAGTTATATTAATAAGTAAATAATAATCAGTAAATAGTAATAAGTATACAATAATGCGCACATAATATTAAGTAAATATTAATAAGTAATAAGTATACAATAATGCGCACATAATATTAAGTAAATATTAATAAGTAATAAGTACATAATAATAAAAATAATAAGTAAATAAAATTATGTAAATAGTAATAATTAAATAATCATAGGTAGTTAAAAAAAAAAAAAATATATCGTTAAAAAGAAAACAATTAGGATAGTAGTAATTGAGGATAGTATTAATAATAATTCTTAAATTGAGATATGAGATCAATAAAAATGACTGAAAGTAATTAGGTCTCAATAGCACAATTGGTAGAGATGCCAGTTCCGGTAAGACTAGGATCAGGGTTCAAGTCCCAGTTGCAACCGTTATTACCTTCTTCAATGATTAACTAAACTTATTTTAAATTCATTCAATATAGATAAATGTGGCTAATCAACCATCACGCCGTTTTACCGCAGGGGTAAGCAGAGGGGACGGACTGCCAAACAACTCGGTCTTGGCACACATTCCTTGCTTCATTAACATTCATACACACTCTCCTGTTATTCTGACTCTTGACATGGCCCGACTCTAGTATTTAGTTCACTTGATGGTGCCATGTCTTCCTCGGGCTTCTTCTTCTGTTATAAAAATATGGGAAAAATTGGGCAATTAATAAAAAGAGTTAACTCACATGTAAAGGGTTCATATCAATCTGCAGAGCACTGTTGAGCATTGTAGCCAATTCCCTATTAGATTCCTTAGCCTCGTGCAGCTCACTGAGGACATTGACAACCATGGCATCCGTTGACTTCTTGCTCCGATATTTATCATGGATGATCTTCAGGATACCGGCAGGGCTTTTCTTCACCATGCCGTTGATCTCTCCGCAGTGAGGACACTTGGTGGACTTCTTGGCCTTCTTCAGTATCTGAGCTCTCATTGCTTTTCTTGTCAAGTAAGAGAGGTTTGGATTCAATAGACGCTTCCTGAAGACGCTCTTTTCTGATTCTGATATCAGAACGTGAGCGCATTCCTATGGAAATATTATAAAATACGTAAGCAAATATGTAGTAAAAATCAAACAATTATTAAAACTGATATTTGTTTTAGATTCTCAGGTCCAATAGCATTATGTTGTTTAACCTTTAGGGTATTAAGCCATATTGCACATTCTCTTCCTTCTAGAACCAACGTTTTGGGCAGCCGTAACACGCCCGATCTGATTCTCAATTTAACAGAGAATTAATTCCTTAGCTTAGACCTTGCAACCCTACGATTTTTGAACACGCGGCATTATAATTACGATGGAGATCTATGGGCATCATCGCTGTCACTGGAGATATTGTGCAGTGTGCAGGACTTAATCTAAAGTATACATATATATATTTGAGAATAAATAAATACAATCCCGCATAACAATCCATAAAAACCTGTACGCTATTCTTCAAACCGCCTCTAGTCAGTCAGTCGGTAATTCCAAGCAGAATGTATTCGCTTAGGGGGTTATACCTATGCGAAGGCTAAAAAACAAGGGTTTTTTCAGGATTTTTTTTTAATGGATTTTGTGAAAAAGGTTTTATAAACAATATACCAATCGATAGGGCAACTCTTCAAGAGTACAAAATTTTTTTTTGTTTGAAATTTATAACAAAATAGCGGCTGTAGAACATGATAAGTTATGCAGTATTTTAAAAAGATGTTCCGCGGCCGGACACATTACGCAGCCCTCTTAAATATCTGGAACAATATTTTTTTTCTTAATAATCTACATTCGTTTTGCTAGTGAAGTACCCACGATAATACTTTAATATCAATTTTTCGCAAAATGGCGACCGTTTAATCAAAAAGTTGCATTTTTGATTAAAAAAATGACTTTAATTGTTTATATCTTAAAAAAAAAAAACCAATCGCTAAAATCGTGGGTACTTCACTACATAATCATATCAAGAAGCTACAGTTAAAATTTCAAGTCAATCAGATGAAAACTGAAAGAGTTTCGTTTCTGGCCGATTTCGAAAACACGATTTCGAGATAAACGCGTTTTCGAGATAGAAGCTCTCTCCTAGCGTCGTTTACGAGGGAACGCGACCTATACAGTGTATAATATTTGCTTTATAGTATACAACGATATCTATACTTCAATTTTGAAGTCAATTCTGGATGAACGGTAAGCAATAAATTAATTTACGACCGCCAAATTCAAAAAAAACCAAGCATCGCTGAAAAGGGCAAATTTTACATTTTTCGAGCATTGGAGTTGCTTCAGAAAATTAATTCTCAAAAATTGTCTGAAGTATATTAGTATTTGGACTTTTTAATTTCAATTGTAGGTGTGTTTTAGCATACTTTTAGCCAATAAAAAAAAATTCACATAGGTATAACCCCTTAAGCAGTCCATATTCCCTAAATCGAGGAATTAAGCAATGTATTCAGTTGTGATATCGTAGTCACTAAGTCTCTGGTCCGTCGATATTGATTCCGTTCGTACTAGGTCCGCAGGGCGTAAGTTAGTCAGAGTCACTGCGAGACACTAGTCAAAGTTCTTAATTCATTCCTCAATGCTCGCAGCAATTCCGGTGGTCGTTAGTCTCATCGCAGCTAAGCCGTCAGTTTCAGTAGTCACGTTAGAATTTCCAAAGTAATCAATAATTAGTAGGGTGCATCGATGTTATACTTGGTCAATGGTATGGTTACACGATAATAATGTAAAACATTATAGTGATTTCGTCCTTTCTTTTCTGTAATTGAGTGTGGCTCACTTTTAGTCAGTTTTTGTTTAATTCATCATAGTGTCTTTAAAAACGAAACCATTATTTACTACTTTGAGGTGTATATATATTTTTCGTATCATTTATTGTCTAGTTAAGATTGTTATTTTTGTGATTATTTTATTTTAAATATGTTATTTCCAACACTAGCATAATTTGCAATTCGAAAAAATCCCCCGTTTTTTTTCGAATTTTTGTTTATAAATTAAAGGAATGAATTAAATTAATAAATTCACACGACTCAGTCTGAGTGGATTCACTACTAGGAATGAATCTGCCCATGTCTACTCTACATATCTGCACAGATGATGGACACTGCAAGACTGTCCAATGCGTGGGCTCGAGAAGAAGTTAATACCCCAAAGGTCATACAACATAAACATTGTAGTTACCTTTAATTTTGGCAAGTTATAAAAACAGATTAGAAAAATAATGAATGGTGTGAACTATACTCACTTTGCAAATACTCTGCAAGATGTTGATGATGGCCCTGAAGTACCCCACGTGAAACACGGGCAGTGCGAGCTCGAGATAACCATAGTGCCCCACGCACTCGCGCAGCCCGTGCCCGCAAGTCTGACAGTTGGCGTCCTTCTGGTTCGTGCCCTGTTCAATCAAATTACCATTTAATATTCATATAACATCAAAAAATGGGTATGTGGTAAACCAATAAGAAAATTAAGACTATAATAATTAGAATTTTTCAAATTATTAGTTTTTATACATGTTATTGT